>JAJOZX010003822.1:322500-397500 GCA_023014485.1 Bathynomus jamesi
ATAATCCGTTAACCCCAATTTTTAACTCCGATAACGATAATCCGATAATTTTACTACAAAGTTAACGGAAGTTAACGATAATCCGTTAACGATAACTATTTCTTTACTAACATTTTAAAAAATCAAGGAAAAAAGCTTCAAAACCCATAGAAAATGTTTATTTATGCAAAATCCAACAATAAATAGGTATTTAACTGTATTTTTATCAAGTTTTGCATTTTTTTGCTTAATAACTTTTTTTTATATTTTTAATAAAAAATGTACTGATTACATGTTTTGAAACCCTTGTAACAACTAACCATTAACTAAATTTTAATTTACCAGAGAATTATTATGGCGGGAACTGAAAGGTAAAATTAAATTTTAGGCACATTTATTAAAGACTATGACACAATGTGCTGGTTGCCCTTCAGAAAGACCAACTTCTCAAAGTTAGGCCCAACTGCCAGTCTTGACCTCTTGGGCCTCAGGATGTCCTTGCCGAGAGAGAAGAGCCGTTCCACTGCGGCAGAGGACGGAATTGGCAGACTGAAGTTAGGGCGGTTTGAATTCATTCGCGGAGCGGTGATCTTCCGTGAATGACTCCTCGCAGTTAACGTGTTAACGGACTTTAACAGACCAAATATCGAGTTATCGGAAGTTAACTGGTCCGATAACGATAAATGGAAATTAACTTCCGTTAATAGTCCGTTAAAAAAAGTTAACTTCGTTAATTAACTGTTATCGGATTAACACTTTAGTGCCCAACACTGCTCATAAGCAACCATCCCTACTAGGCCAAATCTACTATGCTTTCAGTCTTAAAATGTTTAGTTCAATTCAGTTTCTAATTAATCAGTCGTCAATGTCTATTTTAGTTTATGCTGTTCTTTAACTGCTGTTATTTGCCCTTATAGTGGAACGCTAATAAAAAATTCATGTATTTATGTTTCAATAATTAACTAAATTTGAGTCCTTTTGCGGCACCAATAAGAATATTTATAATTACTTGAGATTTTGCATTTTTTTTTGTGAAATGGAATATATTGGGGGGGTGAGAAGGTGAAATTTGCAATTTGAAAAATAAGAACCACCCTAATATAATATATTATATATATATATATATAATATATATATATATATATATGAAAAATAAGGCATCTCAACTCATTCTTTACCATTCCCACTTCATGTCATTTTTATTCCCATCCATGACCTTTTCCACATTGATCCAGGTTAAGTTATGATTGGTTAAAATAAGTTAGGTTAGGAAACATTAATCCTTCCCATTTGGCACCGTTTCTGTGACGGAAACATTGTGTCCCAATTCAAGAAACGCTTTTGTCAAATGTGGATTTTTTACTTTTGGTCATTTTCATTTCAGGACCTAAAATGAGAATGGGAATGACATAGAATGAGAACTAATCAAATAAGGTTACAATTACAATAAAGACAGAAAAACCTGCAAGACATATAATAACCTATTGTTCCTCTAACAATCTTTTGACGTTTAAAATTCTTTCTTGTTATAATTGCAAATGACTCATTAAAAATACTTTTATTCTGTCGCACATTAACATTTAATCTTTATTCATTTTTGGGTACGAGAGAAATTAACTTTTAAATATTATTAATGCTCTATCTTCCAAGGTTACACTCGAAATCATGTTCTGCTTAAAAATGTGTAATGTGTAACGTGCAAAGCATTTAAAGATTATGTAGTTTTCATAGACTGAAAGTACTGTATGTGGAAAGTGTAGTTTTTTATCTATACCTCCTATAAAAAGGGAGTCCTGTCCGTACGTCTGTCTGTCCCTCTGTATTCCGGATTGGTTGAAAGATAGTAACATCATAGATACGTCATAAAATGGGCGGAGCTCTAGCGCGTTCTTTTCACTGCATGCATTTACGTTTCAGTAAATAAAATTATAATTTTTTTAATTAGACAAAAATTTTAATTTTAAAAAATCTGTATATATGCTGTCTGTCTTCTGTCTGTGTATCTCTCCAACCCTAAAACATGTAAAAGGCTCCTGGAGAGAAAAAATTATTAGGAAAAAGTTGCTTAAAATTAATCGAAACCTCTGGGAAAATTATTGAATGTCCGGTTAACTGAATGCCCAGTTAGGTCAACTGTACGCCCTTGACCATTGGTTAGGTTAAGTCGTGATATTTTTGTTAAAACTAACGAAAATATCACGACTTAACCTAACCAGTCGTCAAGGGCGTACAGTTGACCTAACCGGGCATTCAGTTGACCTAACCGGGCGTTCAATTAACCTAACCAGTTGGTTAATGTTAATATATATATATATATATATATATATACGTGGGTGGGCTGAAAAGTAATGCCTCCACTTGAATAATTCTGGGTTGTGTAGAGGTAGCCAGATAAAACCGGTTTTGTGTTGTAACTTGATATCCCCACCCCATTCCAGGTTGTGTAGAGGTAACCAGATAAAACCGGTTTTGTGTTATAGAGTAATATAGCCTACACTCATTCCACACGTTGGTTTAGTATCGATTACGATGGAAAGGAGTAAAGACGTTCGCTTCAAGCAACGTATCGTAATTGAATTTTTGACCGAGATTTAGACGTACTGCTAAAACACACCCTCCCTTTAAGCCAGGGTTGGCAAAAACCCAGCAAAAACCTCAAAACCCAACTGAGTTTTTGCTGGGTAGTTGGGTTTTTGCTGGGTTTTTGTGATTTTGCTGGGTTTTTGCCAACCCTGCTTTAAGCGCTCCAACCAACTCCTGACTCATGGCAGCAGATTTTGCTTCACACTGCAGACGCCAGAGGGCAGGAAGACTCACATATGTAAACGGTTATTTCTTATGTGCATTCATTTGTCCGTAGCAATAAAATTATCGATACTTTTGGATCACTACTCGTATATATATTAGGGTGGTCCTCAAAATCGAAAATTCAAATTTCGGACCTTTTCCAGTTTGTGTACCGTTTTTCATATAATTTATTTTTGAGAATATTTTTGTTAAAACTAACGAAAATATCACGACTTAACCTAACCAATTATCAAGGGCGTACAGTTGATCTATTATTAATTATAACATTGTTTGTTTCTGGAATAGTATTTACTATTTACTAATAGATCAACGATAATTGGTTAGGTTAAGTCGTGATATTTTCGTTAGTTTTAACAAAAATATTCTCAAAAATAAATTATATGAAAAACGGTACACAAACTGGAAAAGGTCCCAAATTTCTCTGGTTCTAGCTCTTTATTTTGTTATAATATCTACTCGTCATATATATTTACAATATCATTAAAGAAATCGATCAGATTAGTAAGACAAGAACGATTACGTCGAAATCCGTGTTGAGAATCTTTGATTAATATATTAATTTCTAAGTGATAAACAATTTTGTCCCGAACGATCGTCTCCATAAGCTTACCGGGTCTTTTCGGTTTTAGGTCCGGCATTGGATTTTTTCCATGTTTGTGGCATCGACGTAGATTTTTACGCTAATTCCATTTCTGCAATCCGTTTCTTAGAGAAATAAACACGAAAAAAGTTATGGCCCAAAATTTGTACTCGCTCAAATATCCACCTACCCTAACCTACCCTACCCTAACCTACCCTACCCTACCCTAACCTACCCTACCCTAACCTAACCTATGAAGTATTTTTGTACGCTGTTCCGAATCGTTCGCGTCAAACGCTGGAGGCATGCATCAAAGCATGCATCAAAGCATGCATTCGACCGGGAACGACGATAATGAGCGACAAATGGAAAGCGTATGAACGCATAGAACAGCTCGAAGGGTACAGCTTCAGTCACAAAACAGTGAACCACATCGAAAACTTCGTGGCCCCTTCAACTGGAGCGCACACGCAACGGATAGAGTCGACGTGGAACCAACTCAAACGCGGTAACAAGCGCCGGTGTGGTACGCACCGTTCCATGATCGACTCGTATCTCTGCGAGTTTCTCTGGCGTCGCTGACACGCAGGCAAAGATCTAGTGCGCCAATGATGAACGATATTGCGCAGTTTGGCAAGTAGCAAACTTTGGTTTGTGTTCCGTTCTGCGTTCTGGAGACCTGTAAACGTAATAAACTTGCACATAACTTTTTTCGTGTTTATTTCTCCAAGAAACGGATTGCGGAAATGGAATCAGCGTAAAAATCTACGTCTAGACCAAAAATATGAAAAAAATCCAATGCTGGACCTAAAACCGAAAAGATCCAGCTTACCTACTACTGAAGTCAGGACTGGTGGGACGATAATTTCCCGGAAGCGATTTGTCCTTTTTTATAAATATTGGCGTAATATTTGCAAGTTTCCAATTGAGAGGAGGACTATTGCGCAGTTCATTTCTTTAAGTACCTAAGGCAGGACTTGTCTGGACCTGGAGTTTTATTAAGATTAATTTTACTTATGGCCGAGAGTACTTCACTTTCACTGACGATAAACTCCGAAGCTTTAAATAATCATCATTGGTATATAATTACGGGAACGGGAATGTTGTTCGTATTTTCGTTGGTAAACACGGAAGAGAAGAATTTATTTAAAACTTCCGTCATTTGTAAGTCATCGTAAATTTCGTTCGTTGTTTTCGTCTGTGAGTTTTTTGCTTTGCCTTCTCAATAGCTTGTAAGCATTTTCATCAGACAAATTATTTGTTTCTTTAAATTTGAAATACACGTTTCAACGTTAAGTTGCTTTTCATTTCAGCATTCCACCATTTAGGTTTAACAAACTTCGCCAGTCTCCTTTTACATAATTGGATATTACTTGATTCTAAAAGTTTCAAATAATTAAAAAAAGAGCCCATGTGCAATTAATATCATCGTGCGATAGAGCCTCATCCCAATTATGGGTCGAAAGGTGCAGTTTCATGTCACGAAATTTATCTCTTTTAATATTAATTTTAATTTCAAATGTTATATCCCCTTGATCACTGCTGCAAAAGTAGTCTCCTACAGAGATATTATCAATTAAGTCTAGGTCTATACTTAAAACCAAACCTAGAATATTAAGTTTAGTGGATTCCTTGACCATTTGAAAAACTGAATTTTCAAGCAAACCCTAGTATAGTCGACGACCGGAATTAGCCCGTAAAGGACCATCCCAGTCCCTGCAAAGTAAATTAAGATATCCCATAATTATCGCATCATGTTCGCTACTTACGTAAAAAATTAGTTCCTGAAGTCTATTATCACAATATCGAAGTTACTGTGCTAAGGCAAACATGGTTATAAGGAACTTCAAATTCTGTACAAGCGAAGCTGAAGACACTCTTTTTTTCATGCTTTTTGCACTAATATTTATGGGCAGCAACTGTGGGTTAATTATAAAAAGGCTCCTGCAAAACCCTCAATTTCCATTACAACATCCTGTAGACCGATGCATGAGTTACCTCCAAGATGCTCAGCCTCTCAAATGTTCGCTAATCGCAACGTTCCGAGCCTCCCTGAGGTACCAAGACGTGCTCAATGCATGCTGATACGGAGAATTATTAACTCATAGAATTCCATTGTCCAAGCTATTCATCTGTCCTGTTTTATGTCTTTAGAGTGTGGGTCTCTTGGTATGAAAGTGTTTGTCTATAACTCCACTTAACAACTGCATCAGCCATTCCATTACATATACTTTTTATTTTTATCAAGTTGTTATTACTAATTTTATTATTTCTCGTTTCTTTACGTGTATTATTGTTATTTCTTTATTACCGTTATTGTTTTTCTTTAAATTTATTGTTTAATTAGTTGAATTGTTCATTATCTTGATGGATACTGTACCTTTTTTTGTTGTGGCTGCGGTATTCTGTCTCCTACCAATAAGCATTATCATTGTTATTATCGTTATCATTATTATCATTACCATATATATGTTGGTACTGTCACTACGTGTACTTTATATTTTTATTTCTTTTTTTCTTTTTGTAGTCTTAGCTGTGGGGAAGTTTTATTATTATTGTTTCAGTACGTGTTCTTTTTATTTCTCTTTTATTCATAATTTTTAGTTTTTAAATTTATTATTGCTTGATTTATCTTATCCTTTATTACCTTCAAATATATTGTACTATTTTATGGGATTTATATCCTGTCAATAAAGTTTATCATTATCATTATCATCATACATATACAGTATATATATTTTATTAACTGGGATCTGAACAATGATTTTTCACTAGCCCCCCCCATTTGCAGCTTACATGTTTACTTATATCGAAATAGTTTTTAGTGATTATAAAAATATATAAAATTTTTTATATTGCAGGTATTAAAATTACTCTAGCTGATAAAGTGATAATATAATGGCTTCTCAATTAATTGGTGATTCGGAGAGGCAACGTGTGATAGATCGCATACGAGCAATAACATTTCGGGAAGCTCGTGATGCTGGAGCCACCTTTATAACACGTTCATGGGTTGCCAAAAAGTTGCGAAGTGAGGACTTCGTCAAAAGAAATTGGAATAAAACTTTGGATGAGTGTGAAATGGATACAACCAAATCTGGGCCCCCAAATTTGCCACTCTCTCAGGAAACAAAGGACATCATTGAAAGCAGTACCCGTAAGCGGAAAAACAGCTGTGCTAAACTTTCTAGAGAGATCGAAGTGTTGAGAGGAAAGATCGTTAGTGGTGAGATCATTCGACTATACCATCATAGGCAAGGTTTAAAGCCTTGGCATGAACTTCCAAAGCCAAGAAAAACTCGACTTAACATCGATGACAGAATGTGGTTTGCCCATTATCTTGAAGATTGGGATGTGGATGATTTCATGCATTTAGCTGTCTCCGATGAATTTTTTGTTTACGTAACACGTCGGCCTAACTACCAAAATGATCGAGTGTGGGCCACAACACCAGATGAAATCGATGACAATGAACATTATCGCGAATTATTAAAAAGTCCAGACTGTGTTGGTGTGTTTGTTTTGTTCACTGTAAAGAAGCTCATGTGGGTGCTGAAGCCAAATGGTCAGAGTTGAGATGGGCAGTATTTTCGTGATATTATTCTATCCCAGCATGTCATTCCTTTTCTAAGAAACCCAAACAATGTTATAGATGTCGATCAGGTCACACTTCTGCACGATAAGGCCCCCTGCTTTAAGGCATTAGCCACTCAACAGTTGTTGCGGAACCATGAGATCGATTTCTTTGGAAATGAAGAATGGCCAGGAAATTCTCCTGACCTGAACGTCTGTGAACACATTGGATCAGTTATAAAAGACAAGGTTGAATGTCTCTTGTTTCAAGAACCTGCAGCAAATCGATTTTCGAAGGATACAATGACGCAACACATTGAAACTGCTTTAGCAAATTTGCGTAACGATCAAGATCTATTCACGTCACTTTTGGCAAGCTACCCAAAGCGAATTCAGGCTGTCTTGGAAGCCAATGGCGGGAACACCAAGTTTTAATTGTTTCTCATTAAATGCAGGATTAAATTATCTTTTGTAAGGTATGGTATGTTTAGTTTTACTGTACCTCTAATGGTTTAGTCCATGGGCGGGGGGGGGTGCTAAGGTTTATTGGAGCCCCGTATATGCGAAACAAATACGATTATTGGAAAAAAACTTTATTCGTTGATACTGGCCTATCACACTTGGTTTGCTAAAATTTAAATGTCTTTCTGGCCTTGCTATAAGCATTAAAATAGTGGAAACAGTCCTTTAATCTATAATGTACATTAAAAACAAAATTTTCCTTGTCTATGCAACTAGACCTTTAATAATGCTCTACTGGGCTCACCTCCAACACATTCGAATGTCGGGTTTGCAGAGTTGAGATTTATTACTAGTATAAAATTTCTAACTAAATGAAAAACATAAGTTATGTATGATATAAATTCCAAGTAAGGTCAGATAAATTCTACAAAAAGCTATTTGACTACACGCATGTAAATATCCGAACAGGTTTCAACATGTTCTTACTGGAACATGTGACGTTGTTTGTTCAAACACTAAGGTGTGGGAATACCAGTCACGTGATACCACACCAAAAGTTTGTCCAATCCTGTATTCATAAACCGTTTCAGTGTTTAAATAGTCATTTATATATATAATAATTAAGTCATATAATATTGTCAAATAGATAACATAAGTTAATCAAATAATTTAAATCAGTTAGAAATTTGTAAAACTCATAATATAACGTATTTTAAAAATGTTTCTAAGTTCCAAAATCAATCGAAAAAAAGAAGTACAATTGTGTTTTCCCACTGCGAAATTTTGATGTGGAAAATCAGCGCACAGAACAGATCGACAGTCAGCCAGTGAGAGTGAGTCAATCAGTTAGAGCAGTGGTTCCCAACCTAGAGCTAAATTATTACCCCATTGAGTTAATGACAACTATTTTGTGGGGTAATGACATGTGACCCAGAAGTTAGAAAAAATTGGGTTTTGGGTAACCATACTAAAAAGGTTGGGAACCACACTGAGTTAGAGGGAGAAGAGTGGAACGAATTAAACATTTCTGAGGAAATTTCCTCGAAAGTTAATAAAGTTCAATCTCAGTCAATGGGTCTATTCGGTTTGAAGGACTGTGAAAAAAAAAACAATAATATTTCTAGGTAGAAAATGTATATATATTTGTTAAGAAAAGTATATGTTATGGTGGAGAAATGTATAATAGTTTAACTAGAATAGACTGAAAATTGGGATATGTCTCGTAAATTTTTCTCAAATAGGTCTTTATTTCTGTTCTTTCGACGCCAAACGAATTCGCAAATATAGGAGTCACTCATTTCATATTTGGTCCCACATTGCCGCTTATTGCGTCTTTTCAACACATTCCAAAGGTTACGTTAGGTCAGGTTGTAGGACTGAAAAAACTTTACTACCGCTTCTTCGGACTGCACATTAATGTAAAACCACTGTAAATTCCTTTTATCGCTCAGTTTAATCTGTAAATAAAAATATAATTTATAACAAATATTACCTTCAAATAATATATTTCTCCAATGAAGAATGTACTTTATTAACAAATATATACATTTTCGTTTTTTTTACGCAGTAAGGAAGGGCCAATGGCAAATGCCCGCAACAAGCGCATCCCCAATAGAAGAAGAAGAGCAAAAATCAAGGTCCGGGGTTTTCGAGATGCCTAAACACTATGAGTTTGAAAGATGGGACGCCAAAGACAGGAGGAAAAATGGATTGAGGAAGAGTGTTCAAGAGTTGACCGGTTGAGTAGATGAAAGACTGAAAATACCGATTAACCCTTGCATTAGATAGTTGGGCAGAAAAGGAATGAGAAAGTGTAGAAAGTCTGGTACTGCGTGCTCTCCTTAAAGGAGGAGACATGCAGTAAAGAGAGAGTGAGGCAACATTACAGCGAAGAGAGAGAGGTTGAAAACAATTTGCAAGAGGCTGGAAATTGATGAGACGAAAAGCCTTTGATTACACCCGGACAAGTCGGGCTGTGTGGGTTGAGCCACCCCACACACGAGAATCATACTCCTTACAGGGGCGAACAAAACACCTGTACAGAGACAGCAGCTGAGTGGGGGGTGAAGAAACCGCGGAGGCGGTATAGCACACCTAACCTCCTAGAAGCTGTTTTAGAAATAGAGGATATGTGATCTTTCCAGGAAAGATCACAAGAAAAGGAAACGCTAAGAATGTTAAGAGAAGAGAAAGGATTCAGTTGTGTGTTGTTGAAGGTAAGGGGCTAGTTGTATGAAAGATTGTGACGAGTAGACACATGGAAGAACTGAATTTTTGAGTCATTGAAAGCCACAAGGTTTTCTCTTCCCCAATCAAATATAGCAGAAAGATCAGAGGTCAAGTGTACCATGGCCGTCCAACGCGAATCATGAAGTGACTACTGTGAGGGACGCTTTGGGAAGCGGGTGAAGAAGTGAAGAGTGGAATCATCGGCATAGGAGTGAATAGGACAGGAAGTGCGAATTAAAAGATCATTCATAAATAGAAGGAAAAGAGTGGCTGACACGACAGAGCTCTGAGGAACACCACTGTTAATAGATTTAGGAGAAGAACAGTGGCCATCTACAACTGCAGCTATAGATCGGCCAGAAAGGAAATTAGAGATGAAGGAACAGATAGGAGAGAAACCGAAGGAGGGCAGTTTCTAAATTATGGAATTGTGCCAGACTCTATCAAAAGCCTTTGATATGTCTAGTGCAATAGCAAAAGTTTCACCGAAATCCCGAAAGGAGGATGACCAAGAGTCAGAAAAATATGCAAGAAGATCGCCAGTCGAGTTTCCCTTGCGGAACCCACACTGACGATCTGAAAGAGTGTGAAAAGAGAGGTGTTTTAGAATCTTCCTATTAAGGATAGGTTGAAAAACACTAGAAAGGCAAGAAATCAAAGCAATTGGATGGCAGTTGGAGGGTTGAGGACGGTCACCCTTCTTTGGAACAGGCTGAATGAAAGCGAACTTCCAGCAGGAAGAAAAAGTACCAGATGAGAGACAAAGACGAAATAGTTGACCTAGGAAGGGTGTCAGCACGGAAGCACAGTTTTTAAGAACAACAGGAGGAACACTATCAGGATCGTACGCCTCCCTGCAGTTGATCCCAGATAGGGGAGGAAAAACATCTTTAAAAGAGATTCTGATTTCAGACATAATAAAGTCAGAGGGGGAAGGAGAGTGAGGAACAGCACCAGAATCGTCCAGGTTTGAATTGTAAGCGAAAGTTTGAGCGAAGATTTCAGATTTGTCAGTAGAAGAGACAGCAACTGAGGCGTCGGAATGGAAAAGAGGAGGGAAAGAAGAGGAAGTAAAGTTGTTGAAGAGGTTCTTAGCTAGGTGCCAGAAGGAGCGAGAAGAATTAGAATTGGATAGATTTTCACATTTTTGTCGGATGAAGGAAATTTTGGCGAGTCGAAGAACAGATTTTGCACGATTCCAGGCAGAAATATAAGTTGAGTGATAGTCAGGAGTTGGATAGCGACGGTATCTCCTCTCTTTTGCAGATAGCATTAGAACAAGTAAAGTTAACCCAAGGTTTTTAGCATTAGCTGTAGGAATAGAATATGGAATGTACGCCTCCATACCCAGAGAATCACCTCCGTAATGCACTCAGCACACTCGGATGGGCCTCGGCCACGGAAGCAGTCTTCATTCCATGGAAAATCACAGAAGTACTCCTAAGGGCCTCCCAATCAGCAGCGCCGAAGTGCCAAAGGCACCTCCTCTTGGGAGGATCCATAGTCCGGATTTGAGCGATAGGACAGGAAACAGATATAAGATTGCGATCAGGAGGAACCCAACGAAGAAAAAAGTTTGGCCTATGTTTGTTTGGCCTGTCTTAAGGCGATCGGGGATACGAGTAGGGTGCTGTACAATCTGCTCCAAGTCATTTAGGATAGAAAAGCTGAGAGTTCACCAGGGATGTCAGTGAAATGGGAGGAAAGCCAAAGGTGGTGGTGAACATTGAAATCTCCTAAAATGGAGATTTCAGCAAAGGGCGAGCGAGAAAAAATGTTTTCCAATTTGGAAGTGAGGTAGTCAAAGAATTTTGGATAGTCAGTAGAATTTGGGGAAAGGTAAACAGTGCAGATGTATTTATCATAGTTTGAGATTGGCATGTAAGCCGTAGCCAGACGGTATAGAATTCGAAAGTTCGAGTTCGAGAATGCGAGAACAAGTTAGGTCATTGCGTACATATACACAACATCCACCATCCACCTTTGGAGTGAAATGGAATATAGGAAAAGTAAGAGGTTACAGAAAAGGGGTTGCTGTCAGTCGTCCCAGACAACTGAATTTCAGTGAGGTAAAGAAGTTGAACTTTAGAGGAGAGGTGGTGTTGAACAGATTGAAAATTTGAGAAAAGGTCACAAATGTTGCAGAAGTTTAAGAAAAGTGAATCAGACAGAGGCCCAGAACATCTCATATGGGCGGTAGCAGATCCAGCCCTGATGCCCGGGTCTGCGTTCCCGGTAACGCCTACCTGATCTAACTCCGCCACGTATGCTGATAGGCGTAACCCAGCTAGGTTTAAGGTTAAGCTGTCTTTCGCTACCAATTTTGTAATCATATAACCCAAGTAAAATTCTCATTATTATTTCCCAGATTTACGGGTGTAACAACGATAAGGTAATTTAGGGACAACTCTTCACGAACAAAAAACAAAAGACAAACACGCTAAAGCTTTTCAAAAAATTGACAGCTAGATTCCTCAAAATATCATTAACCTATTTCTATCTCCCACATTCCTTCTTCCGCTCTCTTCTCTCTTCGCACTTGCTGTAAATAATTGTTATTCCTGTATAGCCACTAATTTCTTATACAGTTTTCCATACGATATACATAAAGTATATATATTTATAACAATGTATGCGTGCACGATCTGAGCTCACGTACAAATATATTATGTATTTACTTTTCAACAATAAGCGAAGGTTATAATAATAATCAATTCAGGAGTAGGGCTCGAAAATGGTACGGCGTTGAAGTCAGATAAATGCGGCTTATTGTGCTAACTCCTGAATTAGTATTGGCTAGCACCATCGGGAGTCAAACCCCCGACCTTACAAGGTCGCTTAAAGGGAAACGGTTATCCAATGAGCTACGGGCGCTGTTGCATTTAATTTCACCCCCCCCCCCCCGGTCTTTTTTATCGCAATCTGAATAATGTCAAAAGAGATTTTACGAGGACATACAAGAGACAAGACCATATTTTGCCAAGAAAGTACAAAGTCTGCCAGCAAATGGCGTTTCTATTGTATACATGTATACAATAGGAAAGTATTTGCTTGTCCATTTTATATTTTAACATCTTTTGTATGCTTCTTGTACAAATATAAATAGAACAATAAATAAATGAATTATTGTTAGCATTATTATCTGCTCCCACGAGACAAGGGTGTGTGTGTGTGTGTGTGTGTATATATATATATATATATATATATATACAGGGTGAGTCACGACGAAATGTCGTAACTTCGGGAGCTTATAGCTGAAGTCATTTCCAGTCACAAACTTCATATGAACATAAGTTCGATTCTAACGGTTATGGAGCTATGGATGTTTGAATTTCAAGCATGCACATGCGTGACCTTCAACTGAATTGACAGTTACTTACCGAACCGAACTAACTACGCAGTAGAGTGTTGTGTTTCACAACGTGCAGTTGATGTTTTGTGCATTCAGCATGCCTTTTACGTTTTCAAATGCCGAATATGCCGATATGGTGTATGTTTACAGATTTTGCGATGGAAATACTACTGTTGCTCTCGCTGAATACCAGCGACGTTTTCCAAATCGAAGAATTCCGGATCGACGAGTGTTTAACAACATTTTCCAGAGATTGCGATAAAGTGGTTTATTTCCTAGCGTTACTGTTTTATCTGAGCGTCCGGTACAACATGATGTGGCTGAACAAGAAAACATTCAGATGGCATCGCGGAGTCCTCATATTAGTACGCGAAGGATTCCCACACTTCTTACAGTTCCTCAAAGAGAGTATGTAGAACATTACCCGAAGAAGGCATGTATCCATACCATGTACAGCGCGTTCAGCACCTCCAACCTGGGGATTGTGTCCAACGGCTGGAATTTTATAATTGGGTAAATGCCGATCGACAATTGCATTGATACGTCTTTTTCTGTGATGAGGCTCAATTTACCCGCGACGGTGTCAACAACACTCGCAATTCACATGTGTGGTCAGAAATGAATCGTCATGCCATTGTGGAAAATAATTTTCAACATCGGTTCAGTGTCACTGTGTGGTGTGGTATTCTCTACGGTCAGCTGATTGATCCGTTTATCTTCGAAGGCGGTCTTACAGGTGAAATTTATCTACGATTTCTGCAAGACGAACTGCCGCTACTGTTAGAAGATGTACCTTTGGAAACACAATTGCGTATGTACTTCCAACAAGACGGAGCTCATCCCCATTTTAGCCGTGTAGTGAGAACGCATCTTGATGATCGCTTCCCTGGTCGATGGATCGGTCGTGGTGGTGCACAAAATTGGCCACCCAAGTCTCCGGACCTAACCCCTCTAGATTTTTATCTGTGGGGGCGTATGAAAGAGCTGGTGTATCAGAGAAAAGTGAAAACACAAGATACATTGCTCCGTCCATTTTGGATGTGCAGCCCTCATAAAGGACAATCGTAATGAACTAATGCGAGCTACATGCGCGATTCACAGACGAGCCGCGATGTGTATTGAAGCCGAGGGTAGTCATTTTGACCAGTTATCGTAAATTCATGAATAAAAACTTTAGCAGCTATTTGTTCACTTATTCTTATTTTTAAATATTCAAACATCCATAGCTCCATAACCGTTAAGAATCGGACCTATGTTCATATGAAGTTTTTGACTGGGAATGACCTCAGCTATAAGCTCCCGAAGTTATGACATTTCGTCGTGACTCACCTATATGGGAATAAACGTTTAAGTACGCTCCTGCAGGAGCATATTTCATTGCCTCCAACAAACGCAAGCCCTATGACGTCTAAAAGTATTTTTACATAGCCTATACAGAACAGCGTAGAAGCGCGAGTGTTTCGGGTGATAAAATATGCACCAGGTTACACTAACTTTAAGACTGTTGTCGCTTAGTAGTGAGCGCCCGTGTCTACAAGTAAGCGATCCCAAGTTCGAATCCTGGTGGGAGTGCTTGACACACTCACACACACACACACACACAACATTTATTTATTTATATTTATATATATATATATATATATATATATAGAGAGAGAGAGAGAGAGAGAGAGAGAGAGAGAGAGAGAGATATGAATAAAATGACAAACACTTTAACTAATATTTTTTATTCACCAAATGTTTCGGGAGTTTTAATTCCCATCTTCAGTGGTTATAACTTACAATGTTCAATTGAATAGATGAACCACAATCATTTAAGGTAGATTTATTTAAAAAAATGTAAATGAACTCCATAAATCTTTGATCAGTCTCACAGGCTGGCTTACAAAGAATTAAAAACCCTGAGTTGAAACTCCCGAAACGTTTGGTGAATAAAGAATGTTAGTTCAAGCTTTTGTTATTTAATTCATCTCAAAATGCCGCTTCTCTTGGAACAATCCTTTGTTCAAAATTATATATGAGTGTGTGTGTGTATATATATATATATATATATATATATATATATATATATATATTATTCTGGGTTTTGTGTTTTGTGAGGTTATTCCACTTTCAGACGTAGTCACTGTCTTTAAATTCTATTCCGTTTGAGTTTACAAATTCAGTGTTTCCGTGTTGAGTCTACAGATATATAAAAAATATTATTCTAAACTAAATACAGGCCTGTATACGGATGGTTTGGGATTGAGAATACTTGTGGTTTTTAGTCCAGTTTGTGTGTAGAGTAAGCCTGATGTAGTACGAGTATGATTGTGATTGATACTGGTAAATGTTTGCTGCCTTAGGGAGGAAACACAAACTTGCGGTACATCTTGCTCCTGAAGAATCCTGCACCAGGATTGATAATAACTAGGGGTCTGCATACAAACTAACAAAAATTGCAATAAATTGAATAAGAATATGGATGTTATTTTGACTAGACTAACACAGATCATTGTTGCTTTCATTGGTGGTGAACCACGTACGGAAGCCTCGTCAGTACTTTCACCCGCCTATTTGCTTAACAATGCTGCTGCAAGCTGCTCGTAACCTGAAATGGGTGTATGGGCAGAATGATGCTCTATGTCAGAGCTGTCCAACTGGCGGCCCTCAGTACATTTGTTTGCGGCCCTCGGTTAAGTCTCCAAAATATTATAAATAAACTATTTTGAAAGCGTTTTTAGGTGCATTTGCTGAGGTTAAAATACTCATTAACATAATTTCTTATGAGCTTCCAAACTAGCAGAGGAACTACGTGAAGGTGCAGCTTTTTCAGTCTTCACTACCAATATAGAGAACATTTTGGAGGAATTTAAAAATCGTTTCACAGACTTTAAAACTATAAAGGATGACATAGCATTGTTAACAATCCACTCAAAGCAGAAATTGCAAACCAACCTCCTCATTTAAGTTGGAACTGTGTGATTTACAGGCAGGCCCCTTTTTCAGTGGAAGGGCAGAAAAAGGCGGAGACTTCTTCAGAATTTTGCCCCAAGAACGGTATCAAACTTAAGAGACTTTGGATTAAGGATGTGCTCTTTGTTTGGAAGTACTTACTTGTGTGAGAGCGCCTTTTCCTACATGAAATTTATAAAGTCTCGTTATTGTTCTTCCTTAACAAATGAACCACTGTCACACTTGTTGAGACTTGCTATAACCGACATAAATGTGGATATACCCAGCTTGGTGAAAGAGATAGATCGTCCTCAGTGCTCTCACTAATTATGATTCAATAAATCTAGTGAAAGTAGAGAGATATGAAGTTAATAAAGATGCAAAGTATTGTAAAATGTTTTTATTTTATTTATACAACCGCACAATCTTTAATTTATATTATTTTTTTTAGTGTGGCCTCCTGGCAGATACCTCAGAAGCAATGTGGCCCCCTTGAGGTTAGAAGTTGGACAGCCCTGCTCTAAGTGAAAAGATGTTTAACTCTTCAAACTTCCACTTAAACAAAAATGTATCAATGAATAAAATATATACAGTATATATAATCTATATTATAATGGAGGTAAGTGCGATATATATATGTAACCAAAAAAAAATTATTAACTTTAAAATGCATTTGGAGCTAAATTTTGAGCAAGAAAATCAATAAGGAAAACTGTTGATTGGTCCTTGGAGATCATTGGATTTTTTTTTAATATAATGGAAGTAAGTGCGATATGTATATGTAACAAAAACTCCAAACTCGGAAGGATTTAACTGCGGAGCTACCTCGGTTATTGAAACTGGTTAAAATACCACCCACAAAAGAACGCAGCCATGAAAATCTTGAGCTTCACATTGTGTCAAGATTTGTGAAGCTTAAGATTTTCATGACAATAGTTTTACTGACCAAATAATTGAACCCCCAATTACTGTCGGTTCAATTATTTGGCCAATAAAACTACGTATAGAAAAGAACGCAGTCATGAAAATCTTGAGCTTCACATTCGAGCTCATTGTATCAAGATTTGTAAAGCTTTAGATTTTCATGTCTGCGTTCTTTTCTATAGTTTTATTGACCGAATAATTGGTTCGCCAGTAATTGGAGGGCCGCAGGCACCCCAATTACTGAGGCCCAAGGTGAGAGGAATAGGAGTAATATCCAGATAAAGGGCTACTGATGTTCAAAACAAAATACGCCGTAGGGCCACAATTCGGTTTGGGCCGAAGGCCCAAATACCGTAGATATAGCAAAATCGGCGCGTAGCGACGATCTTTTGCTAGTAATAATAATAATAGTAAGTTTCACCAGATCAGATTACACTAGGTTAGGTAGTCGTTTTAGATTGGTTAGTTATCTCCAACGTAGCCTAATTTCGGCCAGTCAGAACCTTTGTAACATATTAATTAAACGTGTTCAGTATAATCAACAATTTTTTCCTAATACAATATTTAATTTTGCACAAATGTTTGGCATAATTTTTGGAAATAGCTCAGCTAGGATGTTGTTGGTTACTTTGGTCTTTAAATCTTGAAGTGTCTTAGGCTTGGTAGAATAGATCCTGTCTTTTACGTAACCCCACAAAAGAAAGTTAAGGGGTGCAAGGTCAGATGAGTATGGGGGTCATTCCACTGGCTCATGAAGGGAGATTAGTCGCCCGAAGAAATGCTTTCTCAAAAAGTTACGCGTTTCACAAACAGTATGTAGAGGTGCTTCATCCTGCTGAAACTACTGTCAGTCTCGAATAATGTAGTTATTTCTTTTACGGAACAAACTAGTTAGTTGTGATAAATGGAACTTTTGTAGCATCTGATGATATGAATTTTGTATTGCCTTTACTGCTTTTCTAGTTTCATTCTCAAAGAACCCAACAGCGACCCAAATGTTGACTTTAACAACACTACGTGGAAGCCCTATTGGAGCACCAGCATGACTTCCCCAGTAACGAAAGTTTTGCTTATTAATCTCCTTAGACAGATGTACATATCACTCATCAGTGAAGTGGATGTGTTTCAAAAACTCAGGATCTTCTTCCAGCTTTGCTAACATCTATGTTCCGAATTCCATTCGTTTTTGTTTTTGAACATTAGTCAGTGAAGCTTGTGAATGAATTCTGTAAGGAAAAAGGCTTAATTCGGTACAAAGTATACGCTGCACCGATGCTCATGAAATACCTACTTCTGCTGACAAACGTCAAATATTGACGTCGAAATGAGCCATTTTTTTTCTGACACAATATTCAACCTTACAAAAATGTTTGACAATTTATGCAATAACGTGTTCAGTGTAATTACCAATTCTTCCTAACACAATATTTAACGTTACACAAATGTTTGCCATAGTATTTGGAAGTAGCTCAGCTGTGATGTTACTGATTACCTCATAGACTTTGGTCTTTAATTCTTCAAATGTCTTAGGTTTGGTGGAATAGATCCTGTCGTTTATGTAACCCCATTAAAAACTTAACTGGATTACGCCGTGGCTCCCCATCGATGAGCGAAGTTATGCGACACTGGGTCTGGTTAGTAGTTGGATGGGTGACCATCCTCTGTGTTTAGATTATGTAGCGGTCTGTGGTTCGGATCCCACGCAAAACTGGAGGTTCCCTCTGTCATATGATTTTGCTGTTACAACATAATAAATGGATAAATAATAATATGGTTTATATTTCCCCAAACTGCCATGTTATATAGGTGTTGAGATTGCAAAATTGGGATTTATTACTATAACACCTAAAAAAATTTTTAACATAAATGAAAAACATAAGTTAGGCATGATATAAAGTCAAATAGGCCTAAGGTAATTACCAGAAAAGAATAGTGACTACGTGCATGAAAACATCCGAACACTTCTCAACGTATTCGTACTGAAATATGTAACGTCTTGTTTGTCACCCAGTGAGGCGTAGAAATATCAGTCACGTGATTCCCCACATCCCGTTTCGTCCAGATTACGGCAAAAAAATTTTGTTCGTTTGCAAAGAGTTAATGAACTGAGAGGATATCACATAGAGCATGTTTTGCACTAAAGGACTAATTCTCCATTTGTAGAGATGGTACAGCAGCAAAAATTTCATGCTTTTACTTCAGTTAATAAAAAATTACAAATCTTTTAAAGTGACAGATGTTTAAAAAACACTCGATATTTTATTATTATTATGTATGGAGATTTTGGATATCAGACGACAAGGAAAGTACTTCGAAGGGGACGTTAGACAGGAGACAGCGACTGTTGGAACTCTCGTTTCTCCTGTCACTGTCCTCCTTACCTGATCTTTTTCCGTGCCTTATGTACCCAGCATGCTCTGAAACACATATTTCCCTCACTGTTCTTCACTACACATACACGCATCTTACACACTGCACAATCTTTTCAAAAATAAAAAGAAATCAATGGCAACGACTTTAAGAGCCTCGGAGTCCCATGGGGAAGGGATGATAAATGTCCCCAATTTGGCTCCCACAAAATTCCCAGGCAGGGGATGCTGCTTCTGCTACTTCCCATTCGAGATGTTCTAGGCCTCTGACTGTTTCACTTTTTATGAACTTCTGCAACATTCGTGGCCTTTCTTCAAGTTTCTAATCTGTTGAACACAACTTCTCTTCTAAACTTCACCTTCTCTTCTTCACTGAAACTCAGATCTCTGAGACGACTGACAGAAACCCCTTTTCTGTACCCTCCTACTTTCCCTATATTCACTTTCATTCGAAAGGTACATGTTGCGTGTATGTACAACAATGACCTAACTTGTTCTCGTATTCCCGAACTTGAATCTTTCGAATTCTACACCTTCTACCTACGGCTTACATGCCAGTGCAGGGGCGTACCGAAGGGGGGACGACAGAGCCGGTTGCCCCCCCCTCCTTGAGCCTTGTACCGGTGTCCATTGATGTGCTTATCTCTATAACTATGTACTAAAGTTTGTACATACAGTTACAGAGATAAGCGGGTTTTGTTTTAGTTTGTATATTTTATAGTAAGAATACATTTTAAATTATTACGAATTTATTCTATATGCATTAATATAAAATGCATATAGAATGGTTTTTTAATACCTAAACATAGAGGAGATAAGCCACAGGATAAGTAGGCTTACTTTGAAGAGGCTTAAAAATTCTGGAAAGAAATCTTACCACAAGCTTCTCTGCAACAAGCACTGGGAGAATGGGACGTTTGGGGTGAAATGTGGAAATCTACACCCAATAATGATAGACCTACAGATGCAGTCTCTGCCATCGACAGATGTGACAGCAACTGTTTTCCAGTTATAAATCGATTGTTATAGGTTATTGCTATACAACCAGTAACTACTGCAACGCCGGAGAGGTCATTCTCCAATCTGAGAAGAGTGAAAACCTGGTTATGCAGTATTATGAAGGAAGACAGGTTGTCTGGTTTGGACTCTAATGGCGATGAGCAGAGACAAAGTTAATCTTGATGATGCGCCTGCAATACTTGATAGGTTCACAAGAAAAAAAGCTAGACGACTTAATTTGTTGCTGGAATAGTCATCATGTAGACAGACCATATCTGTTTCCCTAACTTGTTGCTTTACTCTCAGTTGTACTGTCTTGTGCACAATGAAAGCTAAAAAATGTTTCAGTATTCTCTATGTTAAATCCTGTCTGTACACACGTAGTAATGTAACTATCATTTTTGACTCAGTATTTTTCGCATGAAAAAGGTGTGGTAAATCTATTCATTTATCTAATTTAGTTTACACTTGCTGTAAATAAGGCTTTGTTAAAACATGAATATTTGCTCTAGTAAATGTTTATGTATATACAATTTAGGGTGTCCCAAACTCATAGGGGGCCAAATTTTCTTTCGGGATACAAATCCGCTCGTGTTGCGCTCTTTTGATGTTTCCCATTAGAAGTCTTCCTGTAAAATTTCAGAGAGATCGAAGGAAATTTAAAGGTCCCGAACTTTGAACACTTTATTTCTCCTCTTAACTGAAAGGCAAATTAACTGAAATATTTCTCTCAAAAGTTCCATCACAAAGATGATTATACAAAATAAACATGTATTTTAATCTTAACACACAAACAACAATTTCAAAGCATCACATTTATGCATTTTAACTAAACACGTGTTTCATGAGATCCGTTTTTGTTCCCTTCCTGCTCACATTCCGTCGGTGTGAGTCGACAGTTCGAAGGAGGAACTAGAGGTCTTCTTCATCACGGCACAGAGGTTTGCTTGTGTATTTCTCAATGAGGGCGATGCCTCGCTCTGCTGCATCATTGACCACCATCAGTTCTGCAGATCGGCTCTTTGCCAGACGGCAGTTTTCGTCAGTAGGCCATGTTTCAGGGTCTTTGGTGAGGAACGTGGGCTCAACTTGGAGAAACTGGAAGAGTGTGGTGGATCGACTCGTCACCCACGGACTTAAACGGCCATCCACTTGCAGTCCCTTGCCTTGGACCCGTTTGAGTCCTTTCCCAGGGCGCTTTTTCAGGTTAGCCGTCATGTTACGCTTTTCATTGTCGTCAACTCTGTCATCAAACAGTGCAAGACAGATTAAGTCCTCCGAGATATACCACAGATGACGGAGCACAGCCCGGTAAGCTGTGTTTCCAACGTCCTTGTCATGGTAACCTACAAGAAGATTGCACAGCCTAACGTCATTTTTGGGAGATTTGATGGCGATGGGAGCCTCGTGCCAGTGACGCACGTATACAAGGCTCACGAAGAGAGCCATACGGCGAACCCTTGCAGTTCTTGGAGACGAAGTTCGGAGAACTGGGACTGCAGTAATGCTATTTTCAGGCAGTAAATAGCTTTGGCCATCCATCTGGCCTGATGGTAAGCCCCTGGAGGCCGAAGCTTGTAACGTCCTACGTCGTCTCCGAGATACAAGAGGCTCAGTCGAAGAAGTTCTTCATAATCCTCTCGAGGATGATTACCACTTCTTAGGGCATCGCGGAGATAGTCTATTACCTCAAGTCGCATTTGTGAAAGGCAAGCATTGTCATTTATGAAGGCTTTAGCCACCTCGTCCTTGTCAAATGCATCCAACTGACAGTGGTTCATTGATGGCCAGGCCTCCTTGAATCTCCTGAAAAGTGGGATTTGAGGACTTGGCGGTGTTCCTAGCCACACGACGAAGACATCCTTGAGAATCACTTCGTGAACGTGATGACGGCAAGCAAACCATAAGAGATCTTCCCAATGCCGCTTCCAAACGCGCACACGCACCTTGCACTATCCCTGTGTTTGATGCCGTCGTGTCAAACACCATGCCTATGATCTTGTCCTCAATTCCGACTAGGGTGAGCGCTTGATGGACTGCGCTTGCTATTTGCTGTCCTGTGCCGTCTATTATTTTCGGTGCTCCTAATAGCTCTTCCACACCATCCCCAGTCACCACAACAGCAACCCGATCGACTGACTTACCCTCCTGTTCGATGTCAGTGAGTATCTTTGTGTCCCAGTGGATCTGCAGTCGAGGTGGAAGCTGCTCGAGGTGGCCAATAACATTGGTCCCTATCATTGTACGGGCCTTTTGTCGGAAGCGGTGAACCGTGCTCTTTGATGGAACACTGTCAGGACCGAGAGCTAGGGATTTTTCAGTCGCAGCAAACGCTGATGTTGCCTGTCGAACAGAAAGGCCCTCGCGATCCCAAGTTGCTGCCAGGTCAAGATCACTCAGACTTTCTTTTAGTCTGTCATGTTTGGGAGCTTTCGAAGGTTTAAGTCCACAAGTGACGGCTTCGTTTCCACTGTCAGCTGACGATGTGCTAGAACTGCTGTCGGTAGCCTCTTCTGTGACTCCTACAGCTAGAGCCTCCTCCGTTTGACGCCGGTGTGCCCGCTCAAGAGCTCTTTCCCTTCCTGTCTTTTCATTGTGGCTGCATTATATTTTCTATCTTCACCTCCCATGTAACTCGTATGTCGATCTGCCCTTTGGGAAATGAGGAATTCCTTGTCTTCAAGAGGGATATCTCCCCGATCCAGAACGTCTGAGCGGGCGACATCAAAAATATCCTCCATATCAGCCAAGAATACATCCCGCTGCATATTGTAAGTCATTCCAGTCTTGTTCTTGTTTTTATGCAAATTTCGATACCTCTGAACCAAAGCTTTCAGTTTAGTCGAGGCATGAACGGAGGTTGTTGCCAGATTCGAGTTGGCTCTAGCCCAGATTTCTAATACAGCCGATATTACAGCCTTGACACTGTTGGAATCTGTCTTCTTTTGGTGGCGGTGATGGTAGAAGTAAAGGAGCAACACATCCATATTACTTGGTAATCGAGATTTAGCCAGCTCTGCTATCGGAGACCTCTCAAGAAGCCACAACTTGATGTTTGATCTTGTCAACCATAATGATCAAATCTGAAAACCAAAAAAAAGTCATCAAACGTCGGGACCTCTAAATATCATCTGATCGAGTTGAAAATCACACAGCCAATGCTTTAGCCCAAACCACATCCGGGCATGACACGAGTGGTCAGGTCGTGTTAAGAAAAAAAATTGGGACACCCATTATACATACTCGTATGGTATATGCACCTTTGTTTTAGTTACACACCCCGCCCCCTTGACCAAATCCTGGGTACGCCCCTGTGCCAGCGTCAGACTAAATACATCTATGCTGTCTACATTCCTCTTAATTATACTGACTATACAAAACTCTTTGACTACTTCCCTTCCAAAGTGAAATACATTCTATTCCATTCTCCTTTCGCTGAAATCTCCATTTTAGGTGATTTTGTGTTCACCACCACCTTTGGCTTTCCTCCTATTTCAGTGACATCCCTGGTGAACTAAATTACAACTTCTCTATCCTGAATGATCTAGAGCAGAGTGTACAGCACCCCACTCTTGTACCCGATTGTTTAGTAGTAGGCCCAACATTCTGGATTTATTTCTAATAACTTATCCTTCTTTGTCTGTCAAACTTTTCTCTCCGTTGGGATCCTCCAACCACAATCTTATATCTGTTTTCCTATCTCATCAATCCAGTTCGGCCTTTGGATCCTCCCGAGAAGAGGCGCCTTTGGTACTTAGGCGCAGCCAATTGGGATGACCTTAGGCAGTACTTCTTGATTTTCCATCAAATGATTACTGCTTCCGTGTCTGGGGCCTCTCCAAGTGCGCTGAGCGCATTCTTTTCCTACCACTAATTTAACTACTAATTTCCTACTACTGTTTAACTGTACTTGTTCTAATGCTATCCGCAACACGGAGAAATCTTTCAGAAGGTACCGTCGCCATCCAACTCCTGAATCTCACTCGGCTTATATTTTTGCCCGAAATCGTGCAAAATTGTTCTTCGACTAGCCAAAAATTCCTTCATCAAACAAAAATGTGGAAACCTATCCAATTTTAATTCTTCTCGCTCTTTCTGGCACCTAGCCAAGAATCTCTCCAACAACTTTACTTCTTCTTTCCCTCCTCTTTTCCATTCTGACTGCTTAGTTGCCGTCTCTTCTTCTCCAATTTTCGCCTCCAACTCAACGTAGGACGATTCGGATATTGTTTCTCCGCCTTCTCACCCCTTCTCTGACTTAATTATTTCTGAAATTAGAATCTCTTCCAAAGATGTTTTTCCTGCCCTCATCTGGGCTCAACTCTAGGAAGACGTACGGTTCTGATGGGGTCCCTCTTTTTAATCTCAAGAACTGTGCTCCTGTGCTGACACCTTGACAAGGCAAACTCCTTTGTCTTTCCCTTTCATCTGGTACTTTTCCTTCCTGCTGGAAGTTCGCTTTCATTCAATCCCTCCCAAAGAAGGGTGGCCCATGCGCTAGACATATCAAAAACTTTTAAGAGAGTCTGCCACAAATTCTTAATTTTTAAACTACCCTCCTTCGGTTTCTGTCTTTTTATCTGTGCCTTCACTTCTGATTTCCTTTCTGGATGATTTATCGCTCTACTTAGCCGGGTAGAACCAAAGGCTTTTCGTCTCACTGATTCCCCGAATCTTACTGACTGTCTTCAATCTCTCTCTCTCTCTTCGCCGCAATGTTGTCTCACTCTCTCTTTACTATTTCTATTATAACGGACACTGTTCTTCTAAACTCTCTAACCGCATGCTTCCTCCTTGGAGGAGAGCTTTCAGTACCAACCCCTTGCGTACCACCTAAAGGAACTCCACGCACCACAGGTTGGGAATCACTGGTATAATCTATTTTTACGATAGATTTAAATTTATATTATCTGTTTGTTATAATCATATATAAAGGGTCTTTCATAGAATTAACGATAATTTATTTGCATTCAGAAGTACGAGTCGGCTCCATGTTTGTTCTTTTTTGTGAAGCACCTAAGTCGTCACCAGATGCGAGAAGTGTCGTGTCATCTGCATACTGAACACCGGTTGTGTTGTGGCAGTTTTAAAGTCATTGACATAACGCAGGAATATAAGGGGTCCCAATATCGAACCCTGTAGCACTCCTTGTGTGATTGATTGAAAGGCTGATTCACGTTTATCTAGTTTGATGAAGTGCTGTCTATTATTTAAATAGAGCCTCAACCAGTCTAAAGACACCCCTCTCACTCCATAATGAGCCAAGTTTGGGGTTAGAATTGAATGTTTATTGAGACAACCTTTGAAGCTTTGGATAGGTTCGGGAAGATTGCAACTAAAGTATTTTATTGCCCAAATTTGTATCGAGTTCCTCAGTTAATGTAATGACGGCACATAGCTTTGAGGTTTCCGCCTTGGAGCCGAACTAGTATTTTCCTCTGTGACAAATATATATATTTTGTCTGGTATGGAATCTACTGTACATTTTTTTTAAGACGGCTTATTGCTGTCTCTATATTAACCCTTTCAACTTTATGTTTATAATGCTAATAGGAACTGTGCATTCATGAGGTACGCATGTACATCATAGTATTGAAAGGTTTAAATGAGGGTATTGAGAGGGAAGAGAAGCTTCGTGAATTTTCTTTTCCCATGAAATCTCCAAGGGAACTGAGGGATGAGAAAATCTTAACTTTTCCGCTGCCCATTTTCTCACCGCAGAGAAATGGTTAAGTTTGCTTGCTATGATTAGTAACTAATTAACAATTACTATTTATAAGAATTTTTGGTCAGAAACGGTTCTACTCGTAATTTGTCTGATTTACTGTTTTTGTTAATTGTGGATAAAACCATTTGATTTACGAAATTTTCTGAGTAATATTGTTGTTTCTCCTTTTTTGATTAGTTTGTCAAGTTTGTTTCTGTCTACTGTAAAGCATCGAACCCAGCAAGAAATGGGACATTAAGTAAACGTCATAAATGTTTACAAAATCTCACTACACTGTTTAGTTTAAGTTATGAGTGTCAACAGAACTTCCTGTACACGAAATGTCTATCGATCCTTTCAACACGCACATAAAGCACGAACTTCGCTAAGGCTAAGTATAATTTTAAGTATAATAAAGTATAATACAGAGTCTCATCGTGCTTCACGTGAAGATCCAGAATATAGATTAAAAGAACAACAAGCAGCTGACGAGGAAGCTTCTAAACAGTGGCTGCATCCTCCAGCGCAGGACACGTCAACACGAAGAGGCGACGTCAAACCAAAACATCAACGCGCTGGTGGCCAAGCTTCCTCAAATCTCCGTGCAGCGGGCTGTCTACGGTTGGCCAGACTGGCAGTCGACGGCCTGTTGCGTGGCACGGTCAGAGTGCCGATCGGCTCCCGGGGCCGGACCTATTCTCAGCGTGCTATTTTTTCAATTACAGGGAGCAATTGCGTGCTCCCCGAACTACTCTTACTCTCTGGCGACATTAAGACTAATCCAGGCCCAACTACAACTTACACATGTCACCATACACAAAGACATAGACACAATAGCACCATGAGACACATACAGAAGTATAATATTAACATATTACAGTACAACGTAGATGGCCTCACAAACAAAATCATGCAGCTTATGGAATTCGTACACAAACAAAACATTCACATAGCACTTATACAAGAAACAAAACTAAAACGCACACACAAAACACCCACCATCTCTGACTTCACGACGATCCGTCAAGATCGTACTGGGGGTAACGGGGGTGGACTCATCACTTACATACGTAAAAGCATTAGCTACACTGATGCTACCCAAAACATTACAAACACAATCCAAGCAGATAACACGATAGAAATACAGGCAGTTAACATTAAAACGCGCAAAACACAACACCACACTAATCAACATTTACATCCCACCAGATAGTTCACCTCAGGTGCCAGCCAATTACAATCCACAGTTACACAATCTGGCCTCCCTCACTAA
Organism: Bathynomus jamesi; assembly: GCA_023014485.1. Classification (NCBI taxonomy): domain Eukaryota; kingdom Metazoa; phylum Arthropoda; class Malacostraca; order Isopoda; family Cirolanidae; genus Bathynomus; species Bathynomus jamesi. The sequence continues at coordinate 349,690 of JAJOZX010003822.1, forward strand.
TGTCATCTTAGGAGGAGACTTGAACGCCAAAGACACTAGTTGGTACCTGCACAACCAAAACAACACCAGAGGCGCCAACATAGCCACACAACTAAACAGCCTCTTCATTCTTAACAATACAGAAGAACATACACACATACCACATCAAGCAGGATACTCAAACTCCTCCCCAGACATAACGTTCTGTTCCCCCTCACTAGCAACACATACACAATGGAGAACAGAAAAACAACTGTCATCAGACCACCTGCCCATCATCATTACAACACATTCTACACTCTGCCCCAATAGCCTTAGGCACACTTACAGAAATTACAAGAAAGCTGATTGGGAACAGTTCAAAATACAGACTGAGGAACAATTCACCACATTAAACAGCACACCCATCATAAACATCAATACAACACTCAAGACATTTAATCAGATCATCAATAATGCAAACAAATACATACCCAACGGAAACATTAGGAAATACAACCCAAATTACACTAGAGAAATAGCCCACCTCATAAGGCAACGTAACAACCTCAAATATAACACACAAACACCACACACAGAAGCCATAAAACAGCAGATACAACAGCTCAACACAGAAATAAACAACAAACTCAAAGAAAAACAAACAGAAACATTCAGGGAATTCATAACAACACTAAACCACTCCACAGATACATCCAGGCTATACAAGACGATAAACAGCATTACCCACTCTAACAGCGGCATTCACACCTCTCACGCGGCTATCTGTCGCAGCCAAAATAATATCCCAACATATACACAACAAGCTAACATTCTAGTTAATCACTACGCAAAGATAAGTCACTGAAACAGAGACAACAACCAGAAACACGCAGACAGACAAACAGCCGACACAAGAAAACCTACAGACTCGACACGACCATTACACCCTTCAATACAGACCAGACCACCAAGATCATCAAAAACATTAAGAATTCGAAGGCTACTGGACCAGACAACATATCTAACATACACCTTAAACACTTGGGCCCACAAGGAATACTAGCTCTCACAAATATCAGCACATATTCATACCAACACTGTATTATTCCTGACATATGGAAACAAGGTAAAATTATTACACTACTCAAACCAAACAAAAATCCAACAGAACCAGCTTCCTATAGACCCATTACTTTACTATGCACACCTTCCAAAGTAACAGAAAGACTAATCTTACAAATCACCAACCCACACATTCCACTATCGCCTACTCAACATGGATTCAGACCTCGCCACTCAACCACGACATTACTCACTAACCTCACGCAGCACATCATGGATGGCATCAACTCCAGACGACCAGCTCAACGTACACTATTAGCAACAATAGACATTAGTAAAGCATTTGATGCTATCCCACGCTTCCCTCTCATAAACAAAATACTCAAACAAACATGCACAATAACACCGAAAGGTGGCTGAGCAACTATCTTTCAGGAAGATACTCACATGTCACATTTAATGGCAAGTCATCCAAAAACAAGCTTTTTCCGAACGGGGTCCCTCAAGGCTCTGTTCTCTCAGCAACACTGTTCAACTTATACATGCATGACATTCCAACACCCATAGATAACAAGCTTACCTTATCATCATATGCAGATGACATCACTCTAACATCCACACACAACAACATCGACACCGCTACAAATAACCTACAAACATACATAAACAGTATACAAGACTGGCTCACACACAATAGACTCAAAGTAGCGCCCACAAAATCAACCATCACCTTGCTTACAAGCAACACAAAAGAACACCAGGTAATTCCACAGCTTACACTAAACAAAATCAACATTCCACACACTCACAGGGCCAAAATACTTGGGGTCACATACAACACATCATTATCTTTTACAAACCACATTCAGGACATTAAAAACAAATGTACGTCAAGACTTAACACGGTTAGGGTACTAACAGGCACAAACTTTGGACACCAGCAGGAAACAACATCACTCATATACAAACAATATATTCGCTCAGTTATGGACTATGCTAGCCCATGCTGGGCACCCATTATCTCAAACACACACATAAACACCTTACAGACAATACAAAACAACGCACTTCGTATCATTACAGGATGCACTCAAACAACACCAATAGAACACCTGCACACGGAAACAAAAATACTGAAAGTTAGGGAACATTTAGACATGAGGGGAACACAATTCATGGCAGCAGCGACAACTAACCCACAACACCCTTGCTACTACATGTCCAATCATGCACCAACACCTCGCACCATTAAGGTAACACCAGAGAGATATTATAACCAAATACTCCATTCCATACCACGCCCCACAGACATCACACAGTACAGAAAACACATACACACACACCTAACCCACAAAGCACTGATACAACTCGGTCCGAATGCGGTCCTAGGTGCGAAGCCGCCACCCATTAACAGGTCAGAGATCAGCCTGAGCAGATCGGATCGAGTTAACTTAGTACGATTCCGATGTGGACATCACCCCAACTTACGGACATATAAACACAGACTAGACAACTCCATAGACGACACCTGCCACCTGTGCCAGGACACACCACAAACAATTGAACACATTATGACAGACTGTACCGCTCTAGCACAACAACGAACACAACACAACATCACTAGTGCGCTGAACCTCTGGTCCACTCCGGAGAGGGCGATCGGTTACCTGCGTGCCGCCGGCTTGCTCGATCAGGGTAGGCTGATCGGCTAAACAACAACAGCAACACTGCGTTCGCACTTATTAAGCAGATTACATTTTCTCCAATGTTTTCAAAAGTTTTTCCCCGATTTCAATGAAATTTGTAGCAAATAATCATTATATATAGCAGCATTGATGGTATTCATTTCGATAAAATATTTTATAATTAAAATAATTATCTCATTTTATTGAAAAATATGTCAAATTTTGTGTTCCGAATTATTAAGCAAGTATTCTATTTACGGATCTAAATGGTGAAAATGGGTAAGAAGAAGGATTTAACATTAACTGAGAAAAGAAAAAATAGTCAAGTTACTCACTGAAAATATAAAATCTATTGAAATTGCGAAGCAGTGTGGCAGAGCTTATCGAACTGTAAACAAGTTTGTAGCGGAGGGTACCAAATTGAGGCAGCGAAGTGATAAAGGAGCTATAAGAAAAGTGACAAGGCAGCAGATATCTGTAATCAAGCGCAAATTGCAAAGCATCCATTGTCCTCAAGTAAAGAGGTTTTGAGCAGGCTGGCATACATAATGTACCAAGAACATCTCGATGTGGAATCATCCAAACAATTGGCAAGACGTGTAAACCTACGATTCAGTCACCATTAACACCCAGGTACAAGAAGCAGCGTGTTGAATGGGCGCGTCAGTAAGTGAAAACAGATTTTAATATTGTATTGTTACCTTTACCTTTATTAACCTTTATTAATAATAAAATAAATACAGTAGTCTTTTTACAATTTACAATTTTTACAATGACATAAATAATTGTGAAGCTCGACTATTTTTTTTTTTTTTTTTTTAATTTGGCCCTTAAGCTTTAGGCTTTACTGTTCACCTATGAATGAAAAGCAACCCTTGAGGGACTTGATGTTTGGTCAAGAAGATGGATTAATAAGAGCCAATTTCTACCATCGAGATTAAGACGCCAACACGGTGGAGGTAGTGTCATGTTTTGAACAGGATTGATAGGCAATGAAGTAGCTGTCCCATACAGAGTGCCTGATGGTGTAAAAATGAATGCCCAGTCTTACACAAACTTTCTAAAAGAAAACCTCATTCCATGGTAGAGATTGACCCTTAGCAATCCATCTTCTTGTCTTGACCAACCATCAGATCCCTCAAGGGTTGCTCTTCATTCATCGGTGAACAATACAGTATTAAAATCTGTTTTCACGTACTGACGCGCCCATTCAACACGCTGCTTCTTGTACCTGGGTGTTAATGGTGACTGAATCGTAGGTTTACACGTCTTGCCAATTGTTTGGAGGATTCCACATCGAGATGTTCTTGGTACATTATGCATGCCAGCCTGCTCAAAAAACACTTTACTTGAGGACAATGGATGCTTTGCAATTTGCGCTTGATTACAGATATCTGCCGCCTTGTCACTTTTCTTGTAGCTCCTTTATCACTTCGCTGCCTCAATTTGGTACCCTCCGCTACAAACTTGTTTACAGTTCGATAAGCTCTACCAAACTGCTTCGCAATTTCAATAGATTTTATATTTTCAGCGAGTAACTTGACTATTTTTCTTTTCTCAGTTAATGTTAAATCCTTCTTCTTACCCATTTTCACCATTTAGATCCGTAAATAGAATACTTGCTTAATAATTCGGAACACAATATTTGACATATTTTTCAATAAAATGAGATAATTAGTTTAATTATCAAAATATTTTATCGAAATGAATACCATCAATGCTGCTATATATAGTGATTATTTGCTACAAATTTCATTGAAATCGGGGAAAAACTTTTGAAAACATTGGAGAAAATGTAATCTGCTTAATAAGTGCGAACGCAGTGTAAAACGTTTATGTCGTATACTAAACACATTTCGTGATGGGAAGGAATAAATGCCATTTTTCACACTTTTATATAATTTGAGAATTAGGCCGATTAGCCATGCTTGCTTATAGCTATATCCCTGCAGAGTTCATGAGGGTATATAGCTTGCCCCTGGTAAAAAAAAATATGGAGACATTCTGTCCAGCAATAATTACAGGCCTATTGCAGTCGATTCCTGCTTCTCAAAACTACTATAAAAACTCTTGTTACTCGATTAAATGATTACCTGTGGACATCTCCTAGTAACTTTGGTTTTAAAAGGTCCCACTCAACTGATATCTGTATCTATGTACATAAGGAAATAATATCTAAATACACTGACACTAATTAATTCAACTATTTATAGCTGTTTCCTAGATATAAGTAAGGTATATGATAGAGTGAACCACAACATTTTATTTAAAAAACTAGAAGACAGAAAGGTTCCCATGTACATATTAAATTTATTGAAATTTTGGTATTCCCACCAATCTTTTACCGTTAAGTAGGGCAATGTACTATCCGAATGTTTTGGCTCCTCTTGCGGGGTGAGGCAAGGCTCCTTGCTCTCTCCTATGCTGTTTAATGTGTATATTGACGAATTAATTGCTTCACTTAATGAGGTAACAGTGGGATGTTGTATAGATAACACAAGGATAAATAACTTAGTTTATGTCGACGATATGGTGTTAATAAGTCTCTCTGTTAAAGGTCTGGATCGGCTACTAAAAGTCTGCGGAGCTATTGAAGAATAGGGACCCCAGCCTTCTTTAGTTAGCTTTATAAGGCTAACTAACGAAAATATCATGACCTAACCTAACCAGTCGTCAAGTCAAGGGCGTACAGTTAACCTAACGATTGGTTAGGTTTGGTCGTGATATTTTCGTTAGTTAGCCTTATAAGCCTAACTAAAGAAGGCTGGGGTCCCTATTCTTCAATACCTCCAAGTCTGCGAAGTGCATTCGCAGAAACATGATATTCCTTTTAATGTTACAAAAACTAAGGTTATGCAATTCCATCCTTAAAGCTGTAATCAACCAGCTGATATTAGGTTTAAAATGAGAGGTGAAGTAATTGAGAAAGTACAAGAGTTTAAGTATTTGGGTCAAACTATCACCAGTTCCTTGAGTGATGACTCAGATATAAGAAAACAATCTCGAAGCCTTTGTGCTAAAGCGAATATGACTATAAGGAACTTCCGGTTCTGTACAAGTGAAGCTAAAGACACTCTCTTTCGTACTTTCTGCAGTAATATATACGGACAGCAACTCTGGGTGAATTATAAAAAAGATTCTGGCAGAACCCTAAATTTGCTGTACAACAGGTCTTTTAGACTCTTACATAAAATACCTCCGAGATGCTCAGCTTCGCAAATGTTTGCTACCCGCAATGTCCCGAGCTTCCCAGAGGTAACAAGACGTGCTCAATACAGTCTAATGCAAAGAATTAAAAAATCAACCAACCCGATTATCCAAGCTATCCATCAGTCCTGCCGTTTGTCTTCTAAGCTATGGAATTCATGGTACGAAAACGTTTGTCTGTAACTTCACTTGACTCCGACATTACTGTATTATTTCTAATTAATTGTGTATGTTTTTGCCCTTAGTATGTGAACTGTCATTGTATTATTAATATTTGTCATATGGACTATAGTCTGCCAATAAACCTTTCATTTTCATTTCACAGGTATTTGTTAATAATAATAATAATAATAATAATAATAATAATAGTAATAATAATAATTTTAGTTCGCATCAGTGATGTTAATTCACATTAAACTTTCCTATATTAAATTTCGTTGAAGTTCACTTATTCAAAAATTGTCAAATTTCTCCCAAGAATCTTGATTTTGTGAAGTCCTAAAACAAAGAGAAGAGGTAGTAAAACCAAAATGAGACACCTCACATCGAGTTGCCAAGCAAATGAAATTGTCTCTCACGTCGACTCTTTCAAATAAGTGAATTTCACCAACGAATTATCTCTTGAATTAAAAATTGAAAATAGCACCTTGTGAGCAGCCTTAGAATGTCGATCATTTTTTTAACTTGAAAAGATGTAGTTCTTGAAATTGTTTATTGCGTCCTTTTCAAGATTTTTATAATGTTTTCAACCAGTTTAAAAATCAGTGAGGAGGGCCACAAAATGACACAACGCTTAGGTCAGACGAATGCGGCACATTGCGCTAACCCTTGGGTTATTGTTAACCACCAGCAACGGGAGTGGAATCCCATCCTCAGTATCTTTAGTTCGCTTATGGAGAAACGTTGTTAGCTACTGAACTATGGACGCTTGTAAGTACTTTCTGTAACCAAACTATTGAAGTTTAAATTTTGTGAAAATGAATCATTTGCAAATCCAAAGTTTTGATGAATAAACTCTGCAGTTCAAAGAGTCGTTCATTTGATAGTGCTTAGGTTAGGTTAAGCTTCTTAGATGAAATTAGTTTAATTCAGGGCGATCCTGATTTTTTGATAAGGAGGTTTATTTTTTTTCTCTTACTGGGGGTCTACCTTTCATGATAATGTAAGAAATGTTACAAACAGTGAGACATTATTTTTATTTGATTACTTTTAAAGTTTTATATATATATATATATATATATATATATATATATATATATATATAATATATATATACTGTGTGTGTGTGTGTGTATATACAGTATATATATATATATATATATATATACATTTTAACTGCAAACAACACACAGTATAATTAATGTAAAGAACGACGCTTGTGTAGAAGAAACGTCCGCACAAGATGGGGAGAGAGAACGAGCAAATGAAAAACGAGGCACCTCCCAGGAATCGAACCCGGGATCATCCAATTGCCGGTCGGATATGCTAACCACTGCACCAAGGTCCCCGATCGGTCACAACTCGTAATTCTCCAACATACGAGCGGAATCAAATGCCCTGAGGGGACGCCTTCTCATGCCGTACATATATACATTTTAACTGCAAACAACAAACAGTATAATTAATGTAAAGAACGACGCTTGTACTGTGTGTTGTTTGCAGTTAAAATGTATATATGTACGGCATCAGAAGGTGCCCCCTCAGGACATTTGATTCCGCTCGTATGTAGGAGAATTACGAGTTGTGACTGATCGGGGACCTTGGTGCAGTGGTTAGCATATCCGACCGGCAATTCGATGATCCCGTGTTCGATTCCTGGGAGGTGCTTCGTTTTTCATTTGCTCGTTCTCTCCCCATCTTGTGCGGACGTTTCTTTTACACAAGCGTCGTTCTTTACATGTATATATATATATATCAGTGGCGATTTCTTAATGAATGCAACGCATGCAATGCATGTGTTAAATATGTTCTCTTTTCAGATCTAAGTAAGGATTATAATTGACAAAAATAATTTTCAGAAACTAAAAATAGTCTAAGGCTTCAATCACGCATGTACTGGCTATTGGGCGTAAGCAAAATTATGTCTTATTTCATTAGACAATTAAGAACATTTTTCTGTACACAGATCGAAATACTTGTAGCTAACGCATTCACTAATTCAGTCTGGGTACAGAAAAATGTTCTTAATTGTCTAGTGAAATAAGACATGATTTTGTTTACACCGCCTTGCCTTGGGCAATTTTTTAAGACTTCTCACTATCCATAAGATATTTTTTTGAGCCTCATAGCTAAATTCAAAAGGCAATATGTTTTAAAATATGCTTAGAAAATTTACTTAATATTTTTACTAAAAATAATTAAAAAGCTTTGTTCTGATTTTTTTAATTAATGAAAATAATACGGCATGCATTCAGTTTTATAGGTGCATTCACCAAAAGTAACATCTGGCAATTCTGACAAGGCTTCTTTCCAGTACCACCGCCGCAAGCATCCACTTGTGTTCGGTGTTCCCTTTTGTGCTTTAATTATTTTGGATAATCAGTTAAATAAATTATAGCATTGTAGTGCCCATAATGACTGACGATGTGTTTAATCAATTGAAGACTAGAAGATTTTACTCACTCTTTTGATGAGAAAAAGCGCATATTGAATAATGGCAGACCGATTCCACATTTGAATTTAAGCAAAGAAAATAAAGGCTTCACTAGGAAATTTAATCCTAAGCTGTATGATGATGTTCCCTGGTTATGTGGAAATATTTCAAATAACAAATTGTACTGTTGGTCGTGTTTCCTATTTTCAAGAGATAACTCTGTGTGGAATTCTGTTAGTCGTGGATACGACGATTTAAACAATTTACATACTGCAATTTCTCGCCATGAAAAATCTCTTGCTCACATAAATGCATTTGTTGATCTTAAAACATTTGGAAAGTCAGAAAGAATTGATTTAATACTCGACAAGCAGAAATCAGTTGCCATTTCCAGACATAACGAAGAAGTTAATAAGAATCGAGAAATTTTGAAACGTTTGATTAGGATAACATGTTTTTTAGGTATGCAAGAATTAGCATTTCGCGGTCACAATGAAGAAGAAAACGCTGACAATAGGAGTAACTATATTGAATTGGTATTTTGTATGGGAGAATTCGATGAAAAGCTTCAAAACCATTTAAAAACTGCGACTGTTTTTAAGGGAACATCATCTGCTATTCAGAATGACATAATTCAATCTATTAGTGCAGTTATGTTAGAACAAATAAAACGTGAGCTTATCGACTGCATGTATGTGGCGATTTTATTAGATGAAACATCTGATGTCAGCTGTTTTCTCAACTCTCTACTGTTGTTCGTTATGTTAATAAACATGGAGAGATTTGTGAACGATTTATAAAATTCAATGACGTCAGCAATGATAGAAGTGCAGGAGCGATTTCTGATTTATCTATAAGGCAACTAGGTGAACTGGGCTGTTTGAAAAAATTAGTTGCTCAAACCTACGACGGTGCTGCTGTTATGGGGAGCGATCTTAATGGAGTACAAACAAAGATTAGAGAAACTGTACCAGAGGCTATTTTTCTTCACTGCTACGCCCATAAACTTAACCTTGTTTTATCCCAAGCTGTCGCTGAAATTTCCGAATGTAATAATTTTTTTTCAGTATTAGGAAGTTTGTCATCATTTTTCAGCAGTTCAACTAAGCGAACTTCAATGCTTGACAAAGTTGTTGGAAAGCGTTTCCCTAAACTGGCTCCAACGCGGTGGAACTATTCATCTCGTCTAGTTGAAAAGTTAAGGAAAATAAAGAAGATTTAATAGATCTTTTAAAAAGCATTCTTGAAAACCCAAAGAAATTTGATGAAAAACAAAAAATAGTGCACGCGGATTGCTTGCTGGTATAGATACTTTCGATTTTAATTTTTTATTAGAAGTATTTTCTTCAATTTTTCCTTTTACTGAATATCTATTTAATGTGCTGCAAACAAAATCTATGGATATTGTGTATAGCTCAATCACCGTTGAAAGCACTATGAAAAAAATCAAACAAATAAGGGATACAAAATTTGCAGATATGTGGGACTTGATAACAGAAAGATGTGGTGAACCTGTATGTAAAAGGAAACAGAGTCTTTCTCCACAAGAGAAGTATAGTCAACTATTTCATGAAATATTCGATAATATACTTCTTCAAATGAAAGAGCGTTTCAGTTCAATGGAAAAATTGGAATTCATTGAGCTTTTAGATTGCAAAAAATTTGAGTTCTATGATGTTACTTTCCCAGAGAGAGCTTTTGAATCTTTGAAAAGAAGCTACAATTCATTTTTTGAGTTTCCTCGTCTCCGTTCTGAATTGTGTTTTATATTCGCACAAATCTTTTGCCAAAAAGAATGTTGCTGAGCTCCTAAAATATCTACTGGAAAGCGAAATGCACAAAGGTCTTAAGGAAATATATAAATTGACGAATTTGATTCTAACTATACCAATATCGACAGCAAGTGTTGAGCGATCATTTTCTGCGCTTAAAAGAATTAAAAGTTATTTACGGAGTTCCCAAAGTGAAGAAAGGCTATCTAATCTTGCCTTAATTTCAATTGAAAAAAATTTCCTCAAGAAGCTTATGGAGAATCGAGAGTACTTTTACAATTTGGTCATCGAAGAATTTTGCAGGAAAACTAGGAGAGCAGAATTTCAATTCAAATAATGCTTCACAATTATTTAAGGTAAATTTTAAATTTGTATCTTTTTCTTTAGATCAATTCGGTAACTACTATATATAAATATGTCTAATTTTTTGTTCGCATATTTAAGCCTAACATTAAATGAACTTTCCTTCAAAGAGGTCCCCAAAAGTTTGTAAAACACCTTTAACTTGCTAAGTTCTATGTAAACAATATGCAAAGTTTGGGCAAGAGGGTTAGGCGGATGTTTTTCTTCCATTCCATAACATTGCATGCCTGAACAAAAATGTCACGAGTCGCCACTGATATATATATATATATATATATAGATAATATATATATATATATATAAAACTTTGATTTAACTTTCGTCCGAATTGTTCATTCTGACAAAGGTCAATCTTGTTGCTATATATACAGGGTGGGTACAAAAAAGAGACCCCTTAGAGGTAAACTGTCATTAAAAAAAGTAAGGGGACTAGAGCTCCCAAACTTCATAGATGCTTACCTTAGCATGTTGTTCGTCTTAATTGAGAAGTTACTCGATGTGTCCCCCTTCCTGCTCAACGCAGGCCTCCAAACATGGACGCCTCTGATCAATACACCTCTTTACATATCGTTGAGACACCTTCTCCCAGCCGAGCAGAATTCTTTCACGTAGTTCATCTATGTCTCTTATATTGGTACCAGGGATGTAAACTTTAGACTTCAGGGATTCGCAAACACCATAATCTAATCGCGAAAGAGCGGGGCTACTAGCCGGCCACATATTGGGTTCAGTAGTATAGCCGCAAAAGGGGAGAGTGCAAGAATGTAGCAAGTTATTATGTAATGTTGCAAAGGGGGTGGGGTTGTTGCAAAGGGGGTGGGTGTGTTGCAAATGGGGGTGGGGGGTTGCAAAGAAAAAAAAAATTCCCCAAAGGGGGGATGCTGCAGGTGCAACAAGGAAAACTTGGAGGCGGCGTTATCCCCCAAGAGAAAGGAGAGAAAGGAGGAGGAGAGGTGTTCACCTGGCAGGAGCCAAGTACACATTAAGACTTCAGCCGAGTAGGCGTTGTTTTATAGGCTCCTAATCAGCCAGTTGGCGTAAATCTTGAGTTGCCAGATAGCGCCATGTATTCATTTAATCGAAGACTGAGTTGCCAGATACCATTGTATACATTATTATAGACTCCTAATCAGCCAGTTGGCTGTAAATGGCTTGAGTTGCCAGATACCTCTTTTTAGCAGTATTATTGTATACATTATTATAGACTCCTTATCAGCCAGTTGGCTGTAAATGGCTTGAGTTGCCAGATACCTCTTTTTAGCAGTATTATTGTATACATTATTATATACGCCTAATCAGCCAGTTAGCTGTAAATGGCTTGAGTTGCCAGATAGCGCCATGTATTCTCTAATCGAAGACTGAGTTGCCAGATACCATTCTATATATTATTATAGACTCCTAATCAGCCAGTTAGCTTAGAAGGCTTAAATGTTGCCAGATACCGCAATACCACTGTATACATTATTATATTTCTTAAAAGAATACCGGTAGTAGGTTTAGAAGGCATAACAATTAAGTAAAACAACATTGCATCATTCTGTTTATTATAAATATATAGAAAATAAATATACATTTCAATTGAGGAATATGCATATAACAGTACAGGAAATATATACACACAATTATGGATATATATAAAATAAAATATACATTTCAAATAGAAATAAATATACGTTTCAATAGAAATATGCGTATAATCATTACAGGAGAAATGTCAAGCAAAATATATATAAATTCAATTCACTTTTTTTTCAAAATACTAAACTCGGTCTTAATCGAGTTTACAATTACATCATTATTGCTCTGCATTACGCAGTATATGCGGCTTAATAATATTTCACCGCTTAAAGTATAGGGAAACCTGTATTCGATATGAAGGGCTTTCATATCGTTCAGTACTATTTTTGTTCCCACTTTACAACCGGTTGGTAAGTCATCTTTAAATACGTCTAGAATACAATCAAAGCACGCACAAAGAGTTCATCGTTAGCTACATTATTAAACACAAGTTATAAACACGCTTTTCCAATCGAGGGTTTATTTCTACCGACTCGAGCTTTTCAATCGTGAACTCACTCAACATAGCGGCAATTGAAATAATCTTCTAAATTGTTAAGACAACTGCGCGTTATATAAGAAATAGTTCTTCAGGGTGAACGGTGTAGGTGAGCTCAGCCTTGTACCGATCAATTGCTTTGTACCAAAGTTCATGGTATTTCAAAGAGTCTAAACTTCTTAAATAAACGTCCAGCTCTAGACCATTTCACCAACCCTACACTCGGTAAACCCATCGAGCAGAGCGGTGTAGGCGTATTCAAGTACTGTATCAAAATAAAGCATGTCCGTAACACGCGCGTCTAATATAGGTTTCAGCTTACGGAATCCGACGATTTCAAACATTCTGTCGAGGATGAAACGGTTTCGCGTAGGAACAAGAGCGTTATTATCAGAAGCATTCTTCCACATCAGCCGTATATCAATGCACGGCCGATCGTTATTTATACACAACGTACATACAACGGCGTATGAGGGTGCGTCACTAATCTGCTCTCTTCTTGTACTACGTTAGCAGGTATTTTATAACGATCTTCACTCCACTTCTCAACTATCACGAAGATTCTATTCATCTCCTCGATACTTAAATAAAAACCCGTTGGTTGTCGGTCTACATTCCGTTTCCAGTACATAGCTAATGGTACCGGAATTACGCCTGAACACGCGCAACGATTTCGTCACGGACACATCGTACGAGGCGTTGAGAATGTTGCTCAAAGGAAGTTCCATCGTATTCGAGGAGCGCACGTCCACTCGGCTCAAGCTCTGAGATAACTATGAGCCGTGTGGGGCACGCAGGTAGGTAGGAATGGTTCGACGGTCGGTTGACACGATGATACGTGAATGGGCTTGTTCGTATGACCGCGAGTCGAATTGCTGTACATATTTCGGTACAAGATATCACTACCAGCCTACGCACCAGATATTTGGATAAGAACTAGGAACATTTTATGTTTTACTAAACATCTCCACACTCCGGCGCACTATTTGAGGAACATATGTTCATATTTTTCCTTTCTGCCCATCAAACGATACTCGTCTCTAAACTCTGTGAAAAATTCACGCAGGGCACTAGCCACAACCTCAATACGAACCTCATCATGTATACGTTAATATAGTGATAAAAATACTTAAGATTGTCCATGATCCGGAGATAACATTTTCACTCGTAGGGTATGAGTAATCGACATGGTGTAGCATGACGTAATACCGCTTGTCACACCACCCATCAGCAAGGACTCATTATCCATACCTGCAGCTTCTCTTCTGCACGCGTGTTTCTTTTACTTCACGGGTATGTGAGACTTTAAAAGTTTAGCTCTGCAGTATACTTCAGCACATCGGTCTGTGCAACGAAAGCCTTCAACGGTCTCACCAGAACATCCGTAGAGTATTGTACATCTTGGAAACTTCGCACAATCCAATGTGTTTTTAAAAGAGGCATAGGAGGGAGGAATAGGAAGTTTTCCGGTACCACCACATCCTGGCACTTACTGAATACCACTTCGTAAACGTTGTGCAAGCAATATTAAAGGTAGCCATTTGAATACAAGTCTGATCTGAATACAAGCTGATCTCTCGGGCTTACTGCGGTCGACTGACACGCAGGGACTCCCAGATAGTAGCATGACTCACGGTCTTACAGTGGGCGGAGCTTAGAACTTTCACCTACACCACACACACACACACACACACACACACACACACACACACACACACACACACAAAGGAGAAAGTGAAAACGCTATTTGAAACAAGATTTATTTAACAAACGAGATATTCAAGTTATATATATTACAAATACGATTTAATAAACGAGATATTCAAGTTATATATATATATTTACAAATACGATTATATACAAGACGTGTGAGTTAGAAGCATCATTGGTAGCCAAAGGGTACGGTATCATAGGTACCAGGTAACTGGTAACGTTTCCTATAGGTGTTACGGCACACCTTCGTACCCCTAAGTTCCTTCACGCCCCCAGCTTCTGCGCCCGAAAATTGTGGGTGCCTACAATTAGTTGGGAGGTGTCATCATCGTCCAAACATACTAGATCCTTCAACGACTCAAAGTTAACAACCTCCGATTCGCATGGTTGAGCGTAATACCCTTTGCCTTCACGATATATTTCATTTCCTCCCCCACCCTGACCCGTACCCCATAAGTCTTAGGTCCTGTTGAGGCAAAAGAGTCGGCGTATGCGTTGTCCCATACTCATCCTTGATCTCATCAGTGAGCTCGCCGAGGAACTCCCCAATAGTGGGCATGTATTCACCCTCCCTCTCGTGAATATCACGCTATCTGTATCGGCATACAATACTCTCCGCCCAAGAGAATGCAATAGACCCCAAAGTTTTATACGGGCTAAGCTGTTGTGAAGCTGGCCAAAGGTATGTTTGTAACCCTTGAGGTATCTGTGGCAAATTCAGTGTTGTTGTACTTTATTACGTAAGTATTACCTACATTTACGATCTCCATGACCTCTTTATCGGGGGCATTGGCATAATCCCAGACATCGCTATAACTTTGTGCCAAATGAATGCTCCCTCTGCCGGTATTCTGCGCAAATTTTCCCCATAGACTGTTTAGACACAACTTTGCACTAAAGCGCTTGCCAGGATTCTTTACAATTTGGACACGATCAAGTTGTATACCTTCGCGGTCGCGGTAACGTTTGAATATAGGCAGACTTTTCATCTTCGGTATCAACTCCTCGCGGATACCCTGATGCCTCAACCTATCCTTCAAAAAGGTGTTTATATATGGTGTGAAAAGGTTGGGTAGCTCTGATTGAAACCTCCACACCTCATGTATCTTCAGTATTCTATAACCATGGCGCACGGCTAGGGACAAAATCAGGACTTGTATATACGCCTCTGATCTTACGCTGGTGGGGTTATGGTTACATTCGCCGTATCCTCTTCCGCGCACTTCACGCACAGGGGAAAATGAGCTTGTCGTCGATAACGACAGGTAAGATCGGCATCCATAAATTGCGTGGGGGGAGTACGTCTACGAAAGAGAGCCTAAAGTAACGATCATTCAAATTTTTTGAAAATTCATTGATGGAGGGTAGGCTAGGTCCCACCAGTTTCTCAGGAGCGCCCACGGGGTACGGATTGCTCTTCATCACGTATGGGTATAAAGAACAGAAATCGTAGTAATGGAGCTTCACGCCCTCCGTAGGTGGGAAGTATAGTCTGAAAGGATTTGTACGTCCTCCAAACAAGCTATCACCACATTTGAGAGGATCCAGCACCATTGAAAGCTTGATCGTTTTTATTGCCTCACGGTACACCTCGTCTGTCTCCATCCGTGCATCATATTCATGCTCCCACAAAACTTTGTGAGTGAACTGTGATCCTATAAGTTGATCGCGGGTGCGGGTCGATGCAAGACAGTCGGCAGGAGACCTACCGTGGATATCTCCGGTGATTCCGCACTCAGGACGGGGGCATTCATGCCACCGGCAACCGTTAAAGGAGTACACAGTCTTCACACCAGTGACACGGTTTCACTTAACCCATCAACCCAAAAAACACGTCCATTAATCTTAATGGGTACTCACCACCCGTGTTGCGGGCGTGCGTTTATGTATACCCTGTTGTTGCTGTAGGTGTATGAGCCAGTAATAGCCTTGTGCCCGTAATGCGGGGATTGTTTCGGTGAATAATGGCTAAGGTGTCTTTCGGCATGAAGTTATTCTTGAACACCGAAAACATAATGATGCGATGGTGGTTGCGACTTGCAGTGGATCGCATTTGAAACGGGCTATGTACATCCTTCTAAAGGCCTGGAAACATACTCTAAGCACGCACATCATTCACGCAATAACGCTCACATTCATCAGCTATATTATAAGGGTTACTTTCATTAAAACTGTCGTAGTATCGATCAAAGTCTTCACGTTCATCCATACAGTCAAAATAATGTTTGGGGGGTGGTGGGGCCTACGTAGTTTAAAGTCTCGCTGGTGAGGAAAGTGTAAGGGAAGTATCCTTGGAAACTTCAGCTGCTACTCCCATCACCTTGGGTAGCTTTGCTAATTTACAAGGTGTGAATAATAAAGTATCTTTAAATTGTACATTGCCTCTTAACTGCATCTGTATTAATTTGTTGCCTCTTTCAATGGATCGCCTGTAAATATATCTCAGAGGATTCGTGTTCAAGCAACTCCTTATAAAGGAACTGCGTGTCAAACTTTGCCCCGTTATGGGCGAGAATATACACAGTCATTTTTTTGAACTTGTCGGCTAACTTGACAATATAGGACACAAATAGTTTCACAGGACTATCGCTGACATTCGTTTTAAAAACGTTTGTCCGTTTACCACATTTGGGGCACTCGTCACATTCGATACCCATACACTCATCACAGATGGTCTGGATCACAAGTAAATGTGGAATTACCTCTTTGGTTTCAGCGTTCGTATATGTTTCTATATCGTAGTATACAGTTATACAAGGGTTTTTTTAGGCTTAGCATCTTTCATATAACATACATGCTTTACTCCATCCGCCTTATATTCCTCCTGGCATGTAGGACAGTGGATTATGTCACACTTGTGCTTAAATTTCCCCCAATTATCCATTGTGTGAAACATACCACATTCACAGATTCTCATTTCCTGCACGTGCCAATTGATTTATGGAAATCAAAACAGCTATTATTGAAAAATGTGCGTCTACACACATCACAGTCTATCTTCTCAGCTTCAACTACACGGCTTCACATTTGGTGCTTTTACACTGCTCACTACCATGTGACATTCTTTGCAATGTCTCACTATATCATCCGCAAACTCGAGGCACCCCTTACACAAATCATGATGTCTCCATATTTTCGACTTTTGTCATAACTAGCGTAAAGCCCCCTTATATTACGGATGGGGAGATACGTTGTCCCTGACAATCCTAAAATAAGTAGGGGTCTTGTACGATCTCTCACACAGCTTTTAAAAACATACACAGTCCTACGACGATCATCCAACCCAAACACAACTATGCGGACATTCATTTCTGTTCTACCTTCTCAGCTCTTCAGGACCCATATTACAGTCAAATTCAAGTTCACAGTCTACAGCTAGTTTACGGGCACGCTCCACGACTGTAGGCAACCAAATTTTTGAGTTCGTGTATTTTGTACAGTAAACATACGTGCTAAGAGTACTGCTAAAAGCCGCAACCACGATCGACGTTTATATGCTTTCGTAAATAGTCGGAGAATTGAAGTTAAGAGTATACGGTATATGGCACTATGACCCGCAACACGGTATACATGGTCAATATTTACCGTGAAGTTGTCCATATTGAAGGCTATACTACTTGGGCGGCTTGCATTATACGTCCTAATATATATTCTACATCTTCAGCCGCCAAACGTCTAAATGGCACTATCACCCAATATCGTCTACATCACCGTCATCTGACCCGAATCCAAAGGACAGACTCGCCTGACTTCACGCTCGTCGCGATTCTGAAGAGCAAACTCTATAATACGCTCTACAACCCGGCGTAGTCCGCGCTCAATACCATTGCTATACATGACTCTAGGGTCGACCCTGACTCTATACCGATTTCTAGTCAAGGCTGGGGTGGGGGCTGCGAAGCGCACCAATTCGAGCGTTTATTCTTCCTCAACAGAACGGGGGGCGGCGGATGAATTGGGGTATATTAGCGGAATGTGCTGCTGATGGGGGGCCTGTTGCGTAGGAGGTTGATGGTTGGGGCTCTATTATTGTAGACTTAACAGAACGGGGGGCGGCGGATGAATAAGGGGATATATTAGGTGCTGCTGGGGGGGTTGTTGCGTAAGAGGTTGAGGGTTGGGGATCTATTACTGGTGCAACAGGCGCGTATTTCGGTCGCTTTATACCTGACGTGGGGTTCTCATACCTCCGCTTTGGACGTGTTACCGGTATCGCTGGTGAGGGTTCAGGGGAGGAAATCACAACTACACTGTCGTCGAGGTCATCCGTAATGATGGGCTGCTCTACCTCATCGTCATTCACGGTTCTGTGGGAGAAGAAATATAAGGAACAGCACTCAAAATTTCTAATATTTTGTAAATGACCCACTTAGGAGTGTGACGTGTTAGAAATGGACTCTGTGGAAAAATTCAGATTCACGAGTCCATCCACATGTATTATATCTGGACCTACAGGATGTGGTAAAACTGTATTTATGCTTAAAATCATTAAAGAAAAGGGAGAGATGTTCTCGAAATTTGTGCATAAAGTTATATGGTGCTATTCGACGTACCAATCAGTGTTCAACGAGTACCAAGATGATATTTTGTTCCACAAAGGCGTATATGACGTTAATTCGTTAAAGGGAAATGAACATACAATCATTGTAATTGACGATCTCATGTTGGAGATGGATAAAACGTTTGCTGAGACATTTACAGTATTCTCCCACCATCTTAACATAAGCGTGTTCTTCATCAACCAGAATCTATTTTTCAAAAATAGATACATGCGCGATGTGTCGTTAAATACGAATATCTAGTCTTATTCGCGCAACGTAGAGATGTATCACAAATTGGGGTATTAGCAAATCAAATGTTCCCGAATCAGCGTAAGGAGTTTTTGGAAGTTTATAAAGAAGCTACAAGCACGCGTTACGGATATTTGCTTTGCGACCTTCAATCCGCGAAACACGTTTAGAGTGCTTCTGCGAACGAATATATTTCCAAACGAGCCTGAAACGGTGTATATTCCAGAATGACAAAGAGTCTAAAGAAATACCGTGAATTAATAAAAATCTATCATCGACTGCCCCGGGCAATGCAGCAGATGTTTATTAAAAATATCGACGCCGACTTTTTAAAATGCATCTGTAAAATCTGTCTTAACGTTATAAATTGCAATGTATCAATGAAAACCCATCAGAAGGCTCGCCTACGCCGCTACAAGAACATAATACGTGCACTCGCTCGTAAAAGTCAAACTGTAGCGAAGAAAAAACGAATTATTGTACAAACAGGAGGATCATTTCTCCCCATCATATTTTCAGTTTTGGGTCCTTTAATGACTAGATTAATATAATGAAGAAAGTGGTAGTGATTCCCCACGAGGTGTACGCCTCACTGCAAAGGAATCTAGACACGTATCTAGATCCCCGTAAAACCAGACTTAAAAGAATGGAAAGCGAATTGTTAGCCCTATTAAACAGTGAAAAAACACCTGATGAGAAAAGAATCTTATACCAAGAAGCTCTGCAGAAATTTCTTCACGAGTACGAAAATTATAAGAGCCCTACAGAGATTCCTGTGGTTATTAGGCACAGCACTGGGGATGATGGCGACATAGGATCTGTGCCCGACGACACAGCTGACCAACCAAAAAGATTAGCCACACAACATATCGAACATGTATTAAAAAATACCCTCCCACTTACATTGAGGAGTAAAGGCTTAAGTCTTTATAATCTATTGAATGAGGATCCCGCCATACAATGGACCGATACAGGGGAGATCATTGTGGAAGGATCAAAGGTACAGGGATCGAATATCGTAGACATTGTCCATGATCTGGTGAGAAAGTGGGATAGGCCATCACCATCAGGATGGAAGCATATTAAAGCAAGACTACAACAAATAAATGTCGAAGACACCTTAGCCATTATTCACCGAAACAATCCCCGCAGTTACGGGCACAAGGCTATTTACTGGCTCATACACCTACAGCAACAGACAGGTGTATACATAAAGCACGCCCGCAACACGGGTGAAGTACCCATTAAGATTAATGGACGTGTTTTTTTGGGTTGATGGGTTAAGTGAAAACCGTGTCACTGGTGTGAAGACTGTGTACTCCTTTAACGGTTGCTGGTGGCATGGATGCCCCCGTCCTGAGTGCGGAATCACCGGAGATATCCACGGTAGGTCTCCTGCCGACTGTCTTGCATCGACCCGCACCCGCGATCAACTTATAGGATCACAGTTCACTCACAAAGTCTTGTGGGAGCATGAATATGATGCACGGATGGAGACAGACGAGGTGTACCGTGAGGAAATAAAAACGGTCAAGCGTTCAATGGTGCTGGATCCTCTCAAATGTGGTGATAGCTTGTTTGGAGGACGTACAAATCCTTTCAGACTATACTTTCCACCTACGGGGGCGTGAAGCTCCATTACTACGATTTCTGTTCTTTATACCCATACGTGATGAAGAGAATCCGTACCCCGTGGGCGCTCCTGAGAAACTGGTGGGACCTAGCCTACCCTCCATCAATGAATTTTCAAAAAATTTGAATGATCGTTACTTTGGGCTCTCTTTCGTAGACGTACTTCCCCCACGCAATTTATGGATGCCGATCTTACCTATCGTTATCGACGACAAGCTCATGTTTCCCCTGTGCGTGAAGTGCGCGGAAGAGGATAACGGCGAATGTAACCATATACCCCACCAGCGTAAGATCAGAGGCGTATATACAAGTCCTGAGTTGTCCCTAGCCGTGCGCCATGGTTATAGAATACTGAAGATACATGAGGTGTGGGGTTTCAGAAGCTACCCAACCTTTCACACCATATATAAACACCTTTTTGAAGAATAAGGTTGAGGCATCAGGGTATCCGCGAGGAGTTGATACCGAAGATGAAAAGTCTGCCTATATTCAACGTTACCGCGACCGCGAAGGTATACAACTTGATCGTGTCCAAATTGTAAAGAATCCTGGCAAGCGCTTTAGTGCAAAGTTGTGTCTAAACAGTCTATGGGGAAAATTTGCGCAGAATACCGGCAGAGGGAGCATTCATTTGGCACAAAGTTATAGCGATGTCTGGGATTATGCCAATGCCCCCGATAAAGAGGTCATGGAGATCGTAAATGTAGGTAATACTTACGTAATAAAGTACAACAACACTGAATTTGCCACAGATACCTCAAGGGTTACAAACATACCTGTGGCCAGCTTCACAACAGCCTACGCCCGTATAAAACTTTGAGGTCTATTGCATTCTCTTGGGCGGAGAGTATTGTATGCCGATACAGATAGCATGATATTCACAGAGTGGGAGGGTGAATACATGCCCACTATTGGGGAGTTCCTCGGCGAACTCACTGATGAGATCAAGGATGAGTATGGGGACAACGCATACGCCGACTCTTTTGCCTCAACAGGACCAAAGACTTATGGGGTACGGGTCAGGGTGGGGGAGGAAATGAAATATATCGTGAAGGCAAAGGGTATTACGCTCAACCATGCGAATCGGGAGGTTGTTAACTTTGAGTCGCTGAAGGATCTAGTATGTTTGGACGATGATGAACAACCTCCCCAACTAATTGTAGGCACCCACAATTTTCGGGCGCAGAAGCTGGGGGGCGTGAAGGAACTTAGGGGTACGATAGTGTGCCGTAACACCTATAGGAAACGTTACCAGTTACCTGGTACCTATGATACCGTACCCTTTGGATACCAATGATGCTTCTAACTCACACGTCTTGTATATAATCGTATCTATTTGTAAATATATATATATATAACTTGAATATCTCGTTTATTAAATCGTATTTGTAAATATATAACTTGAATATCTCGTTTATTAAATAAATCATGTTTCAAATAGCGTTTCACTTTCTCCTTTGTGTGTGTGTGTGTGTGTGGTGTGTGTGTGTGTGTGTGTGTGTGTGTGAAAGTTCTAAGCTCCGCCCACTGTAAAACCGTGAGTCATGCTACTATCTGGGAATCCCTGCGTGGTCAGTCGACCGCAGTAAGCCCGAGAGATCAGACGTGTATTTAGATCAGACGTGTATTCAAATGGCTACCTTTAATATTGCTTGTACAACGTTTACGAAATGGTATTCAGTAAAGTGCCAGGATGTGGTGGATACCGAAAAACTTCCTATTCCTCCCTCCTATGCCTCTTTTAAAAACACATTGGATTGTGCGAAGTTCCAAGATGTACAAATACTCTACGGATGTTCTGGTGAGACCGTTGAAGGCTTTCGTTGCACAGACGATGTGCTGAAGTATACTGCAGAGCTAAACTTTATAAAATCTCACATACACCGTGAAGTAAAAGAAACAACGCGTGCAGAAGAGAAGCAGCAGGTATGGATAATAAGTCTTGCTGATGGGTGGTGTGACAAGCGGTATTACGTCATGCTACACCATGTCGATTACTCATACCCTACGACTGAAAATGTGAATCTCGTGATCATGGACAATCTTAAGTATTTTTATCACTATATTAACGTATATCATGATGAGGTTCGTAGTGAGGTTGTGGCTAGTGCCCTGCGTGAATTTTTAACAGAGTTTAGAGACGAGTATCGTTTGATGGGCAGAAAGGAAAAATATGAACATATGTTCCTCTCAAATAGTGCGCCGGAGTGTGGAGATGTTTAGTAAAACATAAAATGTTCCTAGTTCTTATCCAAACTGTCTGGTGCGTAGGCTGGTAGTGATATTCTTGTACCGAAATATGTACAACAATTCGACTCGCGGTCATACGAACAAGCCCATTCACGTATCATCGAGTCAGCCGCCCGTCGAACCATTCCTGCCTACCTGCGTGCCTCAAACGGTTCATAGTTATCTCAGAGCTTGAGCCGAGTGGACGTGCGCTCCTCGAATACGATGGAACTTCCTTTGAGCAGCATTCTCAAGTCTCAACGCCTCGTACGATGTGTCCGTGACGAAATCGTTGCGCGTGTTCAGGCGTAATTCCGGTACCATTAGCTATGTACTGGAAACGGAATGTAGACCGACAAACAAACGGGTTTATTTAAGTATCGAGGAGATGAATAGAATCTTTGTGATAGTTGAGAAGTGGAGTGAAGATCGTTATAAAATACCTGCTAACGTAGGTACAAGAAGAGAGCAGATTAGTGACGCACCCTCATACGCCGTTGTATGTACGTTGTGTATAAATAACGATCGGCCGTGCATTGATATACGGCTGATGTGGAAGAATGCTTCTGATAATAACGCTCTTGTTCCTACGCGAAACCGTTTCATCCTCGACAGAATGTTTGAAATCGTCGGATTCCGTAAACTGAAACCTATATTAGACGCGCGTGTTACGGACATGCTTTATTTTGATACAGTACTTGAATACGCCTACACCGCTCTGCTCGATGGGTTTACCGAGTGTAGGGCTGGTGAGAATGGTCTAGAGCTGGACGTTTATTTAAAAAGTATAGACTCTTTGAAATACCATGAACTTTGGTACAAAGCAATTGATCGGTACAAGGCTGAGCTCACCTACACCGTTCACCCTGAAGAACTATTTCTTTATATAACGCGCAGTTGTCGTAACGATTTAGAAGATTATTTCAATTGCCGCTATGTTGGTGAGTTCACGATTGAAAAGCTCGAGTCTGTAGAAATAAACCCTCGATTGGAAAAGCGTGTTTATAAACGTGTTTAATAATGTAGCTAACGATGAACTCTTTGTGCGTGCTTTTGATTGTATTCTAGACGTATTTAAAGATGACTTACCAACCGGTTGTAAAGTGGGAACAAAAATAGTACTGAACGATATGAAAGCCCTTCATATCGAGTACATGTTTCCCTATACTTTAAGCGGTGAAATATTATTAAGCCGCATATACTGCGTAATGCAGAGCAATAATGATGTAATTGTAAACTCGATTAAGACCGAGTTTAGTATTTTGAAAAAAAAGTGAATTGTATTTATATATATATATTTTGCTTGACATTTCTCCTGTACTGATTATACGCATATTTCTATTGATTTGTGTTTATATATATATTTTGCGTGATATTTCTCCTGTACTGTTATGTACATATTTCTATTGAAGTGTATATTTATCTCTATTTGAAATGTATATTTTATTTTATATATATCCATAATTGTGTGTATATATTTCCTGTACTGTTATATGCATATTCCTCAATTGAAATGTATATTTATTTTCTATATATTTATAATAAACAGAATGATGCAATGTTGTTTTACTTAATTGTTACGCCTTCTAAACCTACTACCGGTATTCTTTTAAGAAATATAATAATGTATACAGTGGTATTGCGTTATCTGGCAACATTTACGCCTTCTAAGCCAACTGGCTGATTAGGAGTCTATAATAATGCTAAAAAGTGGTATCTAGCAACTCAGTCTTCGATTAGAATTAAATGAATACATGGCGCTATCTGGCAACTCAAGCCATTTACAGCCAACTGGCTGATTAGGAGTCTATAATAATGTATACAATGGTATCTGGCAACTCAGTCTTCGATTAGAATTAAATGAATACATGGCGCAATCTGGCAACTCAAGCCATTTACAGCCAACTGGCTGATTAGGCGTATATAATAATGTATACAATAATACTGCTAAAAGAGGTATCTGGCAACTCAAGCCATTTCAGCCAACTGGCTGATTAGGAGTCTATAATAATGTATACAATGGTATCGCTAAAAAGAGGTATCTGGCAACTCAAGCCATTTACAGCCAACTGGCTGATTAGGAGTCTATAATAATGTATACAATGGTATCTGGCAACTCAGTCTTCGATTAGAATTAAATGAATACATGGCGCTATCTGGCAACTCAAGCCATTTACGCCAACTGGCTGATTAGGAGCCTATAAAACAACGCCTACTCGGGTGAAGTCTTAATGTGCACTTGGCTCCTGCCAGGTGAACACCTCTCCTCCTCCTTTCTCTCCTTTCTCTTGGGGATAACGCCGCCTCCAAGTTTTCCTTGTTGCACCTGCAGCATCCCCCCTTTGGGGGAATTTTTTCTTTTTTCTTTTTTCTTTTTTTTGCAACCCCACCCCCCTTTGCAACAACCCCCTTTGCAACATTACGTCATCACTTGCAACATTCTTGCACTCTCCCCTTTTTCGGCTATACTACTGGTTCGATAAAATCCGGTGTTTCGTTCTTAAGGAATGTGACAGTTTGGCGTGCTCTGTAAGCAGGGGCTCCATCTTGGAAAAAGTGGCGGATTATCATTGAGGCTATTGAGGCTGAAGCCTCAGGCTCCCATGTTTGAGGGGCCCCCCAATCAACTGAGTTTCGGTGATATAATTCGAGATTTCGCAAACTTCTTTGATTAAATATGACAGAGTACACAAACTGACAAATTCTGTTTTATTTTATGTTTTATAGGCCCTAAAGTAAAGTTTGTTTAACATGTTTGGTTTTGGCAAACGGCAAAATACACTGTGTTAAAGTTCTTTTAAGTTTGTTTCTCAATTAGCCTGAGCACCGTACATATAATTTGTGTAAATGTACTATGTACTGTACAAGTGTACATGTAAATGTATTATTAATAAAAAGCTATAGAAAAGGGCCCCCATATTCTCCATTGGCTGGGGCCCTGAGGTGTCTTAATAGGCCTCTGATTGGAAAGTATATTTTTCACCACTAATTCGTCGAATATCAGTTAGATAGTATAGTTGTAAAACATTTGAACAATAATAGCCCACATTAATTTTTGCCTTTCTTTCGATAAATACAATCCTGCTTTTCCCTAATTTTGACACACAAGCACTTATCATAATGCTTGGAGAGAATTTCGAGGTTTCTTTAACTAAGTTTTTTGAAGGTAGATCTCTTTTTTTATGAACGTTCCCATACAAGCGATCATTCTGATGGTTTATTGGAGGCCGTAGATAAAAAAAAATTCTCATCAGGAAACTATATTCGTCTCACAGATTGTTAGTCGAATCGACGTAGCAGGCTCCTAGAGCAAGCAAGACGTTTGTTCTTGTTTTCATCAGTTAGGACCTGACATGAAACACGTTTGTAGGCACGTAGATTCAGGTCCTTTTTGTCGATGTTTCTAACACTCTCTCGATTTATTCCGGTCCTTTTTGCGATTTCTCTTGGAGAAAGGTGACTCCCAGGCTGATTCTCCTGACTTAAAATCAAATCTTGAACCAAGCTTATATTTTCTTCTGTTCTGGCACTCGTGGTCTCCCACTCCCTTTTCGTCTGTCAATCTCACCAGTTTCATCAATCTTGCGAATTAATCTTTTTAGACCTGACAAGGTCCAAGGTTTATCTGGGAACTCTCGTACAAGACGTTTTGCACCCCATCCTTCTGTAATTCTTAAATTTTTTACAAGAAACTTATCCTCTAGGTTGTAGGAAGGCATTTTAATGACGTTAATGGGCTAAGAAAAATCTGAAAAATCTGAAAAATCTGAAAAATCTGAAAAAAAACATAAAGCAAATATTGACTAGATACATCAAATGCAAATGACATGTGTTTTGAGTTAACCAATCATCAATGAAAGATTTTTGCAATGATTTATTTTCAGGACACCAAAAATAATACAAAATGCCAGGGGGTCATTACTCTTTTAGTACTGACCCTGTGTATATATATATTTATTATATAATATATATATATATATATATATATATATATATAGAAAGAGAGAGTGAGAGAGAGAGAGGCATGAGTTTTTCAGCTTTGTCTTTATTTTGGGTTTAAAATAAGCTTACTGAAAATTTTAATTGATGTTAAGAGTTTACAAAATATTTTCTTATTATAATAAGCTTAATTCAGAATTACAAAACTTACATTCATTCTTTTTCAATAATGGATTCCCTCTTCATTCTAAATTCATTAGATTTTCTACACTTTACTTATAACAATAAAGGATTCATATTCTAACTGTTCGTAAAAAGAAAATATCCTAAATGAAAAATCCCTACTTTATTTTTGGATTTTGGGATTCATTTTGCTGAACAATGTCTCGGGCTTAATTGAACTTTTAAAAAGTATTTTTAATTTTAATATTGTTCTTTATAATCATTTCACTGTTAGATCTCTGTTCCCATTCAAAGAGAGAGATTGTCCCTTGATATGCAATCTCGTTATTTCTATTTACCGTTGCACCCAATTGCAGTGCTTATTTTAAATACAATTATTCATCAGATGTCTCCGATAAAGATTCGACGTTTGTACAGACCTGGTTTACGCTAATGAAAGAACGCGCATTTTTTTTTTGTGTGATCCAGATGCACTTCTACATTCAACTATTTCAAGAGTTTAGTCGTAACTAACAAAACAGACCTTCAGATTTTTAGTATATTTCTAAATTGTTTCGATTTCTTAACAAGCACAAATTTGCTGTTCCTTTGAACGTTGCATGAATTTTAACTTTTCATACTGCAACAATAAATTTATTATTATCTTGAATCGGTATTCAAATATAAACTTTTTTCTAAACTTGTAGACATTATATTAACTAAAGTAATTATTTGTTAGTATAATTTTGACTTCCAAGATTATGGGATATGATCCCAAAACGTTTATATTTAAATAAATTTTGAAGAAATTTCCACAAAAGAGAAAATATTGGGGACGTTGTTTGACGGGTGCAAACAAACTATCATATTTCATTTATGAATGTTTGCTCACAAACAATAGGTACTATGAGGTTTACAGTTATCATACTACTGTAAAAAGGGTTCACTGCACATGTGAGTTATCTCGAATATTTCTAAGTAGTATGACCGCAAAATGGGAGAGTGCAATGCAATGCTGCAAATGTTGACCAATGCTGCAAATGGGGGGATATTGCAAGAGGTTATTCAACAAAGGTGGGGTTCTGCACCAAGGGGGAGGGGTTATCCCCAAAGCTGCAATGAAGGGGGAGGGAGTTTTGGGGGGAGAAGGGAGGATGACCTCCCCACAAAGGGGTAACCTTAACCTAAGAGAGGGAGAGATAGGAGAAGGAGGGTTTTTGGGAGAGAAGGTGGGATGTCCTCATCCCCCCTTAACCCTAACCTAAGCCTTAACCTAAGAAGGAGAGAGAGGTGTTCGCCTGGCTCCAGCCAGACGCATAATGAGCGTCCAGGGGCCCAGCATCTGTTATATAGAGGATCTGGAGTTACCAGATACCACTTTTTATTATATGAAGGGGTTACCAGAGAGCACTATATATTTATTTATACAAGGAGGGTTACCAGGTACCACCATTTTGATTATTTATTTATAGATGAATTTCCAGAGACTCCTATATAATTTAATTATGTTCAGGTGTACCTTATTAGGGCGAGTTGCCAGACAGCACCATTTATATATGCAGGATTACCAGACAGCACCATTTATTTTAATTACTTATTCATTAAAGGCGAGATAGACGTTCTCCATAATTGCTCGAATTATTACAATACATTTAGACGCAAACCGACTCCCAATATATATATATATATATACATATATATATATATATATATAATATATATTAGTAATATATATACAACCAGAAGAATTAAATGAGAAGTTTATTATTTTTTATAAAGAAATTTCAGCGAAATCAATGTAAATAAAACACATTTAAACGAAATCAATGTAATTAAAACACATTTAAACGAATCCCAATATTTAAAAGAAATACAATTAATCCGAAATAAATAAAAAACCAAATTGACCACAGAAAATAACAGTATACTTTATATATACATTATACAACCAAAAGAATTAAATGCGAAATAAATCCGAAATAATTTTTAAAAAATTGCCCACAGAAAATAACCACTTTATATATACACTTTTATATTATTTTAATTAGCAAAAAAGAAAAACCATTAATCCGAAATGAATGAAGAAAATGACAAATGACAGAAAATACAAGCAAAAAATATATATATATATTAAAATAAAAATTTTGGTGACGTATTCCGCACTATGTTTCCATGTTATACTGTAGGTCTAAGGTGGAGTGAAAAACATAGATTACATTCAAACATAAGCCCCCCCCCCCATTCCTATTGTGTACACTGTAGGTCTAAGGTGGAGTGAAAAACAGATTATTGATTTTAACCCCAAATTAATTATTTTTTATAAAGAAAATTCCGGGAAATTAAAGAGGAATCCTTTATTAATTTGTTTTCAATTAAAATTAATTCGTACTTTCATGCTAGTACATTAAATATGACAATAAACATTATAAATATTCTCATAGAATAAAATTTTAACAGGGTCTACATACTTTCATCAAACCTTTCTTTGAAAACAATTTTTTTTTATTTCAAGGAAGGCAGACGAACTTAACGGTATAACACTCGAAACAGGTGAATCGCCGACCAAAAAGGTTAATCGCAAACGTTCCTCTGGCCTACTTCTCGACTAAAAACCGGTTTCCGTCTTCCTTCACACTACTGTATATAGTATTATTATCATTCTTATTATTATAATGAAATTAAAAACTGAACTTAAATATATATACATAAGCATCACGTGATTGTTTTTCATAAACAAATTATTTATAGGCTAAATTAGCCTTTGATTAAGTATTGAATTTCCTTATCATGTTCCCATATGCATCAATATATATATATATATATATATATATATATATATATATATATGAAAAATTATTTCACGAAAGTGACACGTGAAAAGTATTTATGATGAATAAAACCACGAAGGAAAAAGAAACACAAAGGGGTGCTCAAGCGCTTTCGTCTAATGACATCCTCAGGAACACTGGAGTGAAAGGACAGATCAAGGCAATATATAGGTTACAAAAATAAACATACATACATACATATTCATATATATATACATATATATATATATATATATATATATACATATACATATATATGTAAGCATAGAAAAAATTGTGGGAGGAGCAAACATTTATATGGGAGATTGACACTTTTAGCACTTCAGCCGACATTCAATATAAATTCAAATGGCTTGTTTATGAAACAGGTCACAAAAGAATAAAGAAATAAAAATAAATATAAAATAAATTGAGAAAAAATTAATTACAAAATAGTGCCTTAGTGATATATATGTCACAGCCTAAATAATCATAAAGAAATAAACAGGCAAATAAAAAAACACAAATATATATACATATATATATATATATATATATATATATATATATATATATAAAAAGACACTTTTAGCACTTTGGCCGACCTTCAATATAAATTCAAATTGCTTGTTTATGGAACAGGTCACAAAAGAATAAAGAAATAAAAATAAATATAAATATTGTAAGTGGAGTCTACAAATTCAAGCTCAAAAGGGGAAGTTTTACAATCAATTTAATAGATGATGCCAAATTGATATATATGTCACAAAGAAATAAAGAAATAAACCAAAAAAAAATTAATTATTAACAAAATAATAAAAAATAATAATAATAAATTGAAAGTGAGTTGTGTTACCCATCTGCGTTCATGGAATCTTGTCTTAATAAGGCTAAACGAACCTTCTATCGTGTGAATAATAACACTCGCACCTTGTCAAAGAATATTTTAGTACTTCCATTTTTCCCGGGCTTCTTAGGCATTGCTAATGTACTTAAACTTTTGGATATCAGTGTAGTTTTTTCATATAACAATATTGTGAAAAACATCATAGTAAAAAATAGCCCTACCAATAATTTAGGCATTATCTATAAAATTGGGTGTAAGCAATGTGATTCCTTTTACATAGGTCAGACGGGAAAGGATTTGCAAACGCGTGTAAAACAGCATCAATATTCCGTTAGAACGGGACAGTTGTCCAGTGCCCTTTTTGTCCATTTGTCAGAGTTATCCCATTGTATTGATTGGAATAATGTTTCAGTTTTGTTTCACTCTAGCAACATTGTTAATAGAAATATTCTTGAGTCGGCTATAATTCAACTTACAAATAACCTTAACATGAGTAAAGGTCTGTTTCAACTCGATCCCGTTGCTCTGAATTCCTTCAGAATGGATTTAAACAAAAAGGGCAGGTTGTTAAATCTTTGGTAAAAAATTTGTTTTTGTCTTTTGTTTCTCTTACAATTTTATTTTTCAATTTTTTGCTGTATGCGTGTATGTGTATGTATGTATGTGTATGTGAGTATGTGTGTGGTCATTGCAGTTAAATGTGTTTGTATGTATATGTGTGTATATGTATGTATGTATGTGTGTATATGTATGTATGTATGTATGTATGTATGCAGTTAAATGTATATATATGTGTATATATATATGTGTATGTACCTTACCTTACCTTACAACCTCACAAAGGTTCTGCGCGATGATTTCTCATTTCGCGAAGGTCAAGCTTGTATGTGTATATATATATGTGTGTGTGTGTGTGTGTTTGTATATACTGTATGTGTGTATATATATATATTTGGTTATGCGGGTATACATGTGTACGTGTATTATTTGTAATTTTTTCAATTTATATTTATTTTTATTTCTTTATTCTTTTGCGACCTACCGTTTTTTCAGACAATAATTATAAAAACAAATTTGGTAATTTTTTTCCCTTATGCATATAATATATATATATATATATATTCTGTATATATTGCGTTTAGATTTCGTATATATACCGTATATATGTTGTATATATATTTTATTGTTCTTTATATATCATCTAGGCATCATTTTGTTTTCCAATTTATATTTACTTGTACTTTTTATTCGTTTGTGACTATAATATGCATATGTGCCTCTCTTAAAATTTATCTTTCAATTTATTATTATTATTTTTTATTATTTTGTTAATAATTAATTTTTTTTTTTTGGTTTATTTCTTTATTTCTTTGTGACATATATATCAATTTGGCATCATCTATTAAATTGATTGTAAAACTTCCCCTTTTGAGCTTGAATTTGTAGACTCCACTTACAATATTTATATTTATTTTTATTTCTTTATTCTTTTGTGACCTGTTCCATAAACAAGCCATTTGAATTTATATTGAAGGTCGGCCAAAGTGCTAAAAGTGTCTTTATATATATATATATATATATATATATATATATATATATATATATATATATATATATATATTTGTGGGTTTTTTATTTGCCTGTTTATTTCTTTATGATTATTTAGGCTGTGACATATATATCACTAAGGCACTATTTTGTAATTAATTTTTTCTCAATTTATATTTATATTTATTTTATTTCTTTATTCTTTTGTGACCTGTTTCATAAACAAGCCATTTGAATTTATATTGAATGTCGGCTGAAGTGCTAAAAGTGTCAATCTCCCATATAAATGTTTGCTCCTCCCACAATTTTTTCTATGCTTACTATATATATGTATATGTATATATATATATATATATATATATATATATGTATATATATATGAATATGTATGTATGTATGTTTATTTTTGTAACCTATATATTGCCTTGATCTGTCCTTTCACTCCAGTGTTCCTGAGGATGTCATTAGACGAAAGCGCTTGAGCACCCCTTTGTGTTTCTTTTTTCCTTCGTGGTTTTATTCATCATATATATATATATATATATATATATATATATATATATATATAGGGTGGTGCAAATGTATTTATACAGTAGTAATAATTGCTAACTCGGTTTTCCTTCTCCCTGAATTGTTCATTTTGACTAAGATCAAGCTTGTCACCCGCCTTAGACCTCCACACTCCACAGTTTAACGTGGAATCCGTACTACGCTCCAGCACGGGCAGAAATTACAATATCATCGTCCGGACTCGATCTCTCAACCTCCGATCAGCATCACAGCGTCTTAACCATTAGGTCACCTAGGTTACCATTTATCTACCAACCCAACCAGTCATTCATTTTCACGAACTAAACACATTTTAATCACACTACTACGCGAGAATTGGCAAGTAGAAAGTCAAGTCGAATAGTTGTAACCAAAATGTGGAAAGTTGAAGATCGAATAGTATGACCGCAAATAATAATGCAAAATATTGTCGTGATAGACGATGCATTGTTGCAAATGTTGATCAATGTTGCAAAGAGGTGAGGGATATTGCATGAAGGGGTCGGTTCCAAAGTGGAAAAACCGAGAATAGTATGGGCGCAAATAATATTGGAAATATTCTAGTGGTAGAGATTGCAAGTGCCAATGCACCTTGAGATGTGAGCATTAAATCTAGAGAGGAGATAAAGACACCATTGGTCGACCAATCAGGACGCCCAAAGCGTGGATCCGTTATATCGGTGTTACGATTGGTACACAAATTTAACATAGCCTCGCAAAGTTACATTGACAACCAATCGGCAAACTTACGACCCGCCTATTAGACTTTTGGAGATCATGCATATAAAAGGAGATATATATAGCTGGGATTCACAGCAGTTATTTTCACCAGTAAATAAACATTCCCTCCATCATGAATCAAGAACTTTACAGTTTACCGGATTTATATCAAGTTGGGGACACTGCAGTGGTATCTACAATTAATCTTTATAACGCAGCCGACCAGGGCGTCCTATTCCCAACGCAAACCGTTGATGATATTTGCAATGACGCTCCTTACGATCCGGCGCAAGGGACTGCCGTAGAAATGTAAGTAATTATGTGCATGTAATTATATTTTTTGCAGCCAATTATTCGCGAACTTGTTATTTATTTAGTGTGCCTATCATTAGGAAAAAGAGCACTGTTCTGGATTATTTCATCATATATATGAGGGTTGTAGTAATTCATCTCATCACATTTAAAATACTTCATTCAAATAGTAGGTATCCGCAATTATAGATTAGTTTGCAATTAATATTATGCTAGAGTCCTGTTTTGATTCGTTGAATTTTTTTATAGCAATCCTTTGCAAGTTTTAAATAATTTTATAAATTCTATAATAAATGTTATTCGGTATTTTTTCTTAAAGGAATTTCTGTAAGCTGTTCGAAGATATCTTCACATTGTAATACTCTTACTATATGTATACTCTGCATATGTTTTAAGCAATTGGGTTTTACTAAAAAAGATTCAGTATGAACTAATTAATTATTCTTTTTCCTTTAAGGTCCGATGAGGATTTGACTCCTGTTATACAATCTTTTTGTTTTGGTAGAAACGCATGCCGTAGACTGAATACGGAGGTAGAAGATTCACGAGCAGTCAACCCAGCGATTGCTATATCATTAACCAAATAATTTAAGTTTTTCCCTTATGTTTCGATCTTGTTTTTCGGGTAAGAAGACACAATGTATTTTCATCCATTTATTAAATGAAAGAAATCATGTTTTTAGTACAAAAACCATCTTAAATAGTCTACAGAATACACAAACTAATATTATTGGATGCAATTATATATATAATATATATAATAATATATATATATATATATATATATATATGTGTGTGTGTGTGTGTGTGTGTGTATATATATATATAAGAACAAAACGTCATACTATACAACGAGGGCGCAGAATCGGAAAACGGCTTTTTATCTGTCTGTATACCATTTCGTCGTTTCTTTGAGTGTGACATGGTCGAATAATTTTTAAAAATTTATAAATTCCTTACCAGGTGACATATGCATGAGAAATGAAAGGCAGTACATCCCGCAAGTATTAATAAAATATCCTTGTAGACGGAAGGGATTCCATACAACTTCGGGAATATGCATCTGCTCGAGAAATTTTACAATAACAGGGTCACTCCAGGGTTCAGTGCAGAGTGAATCAAAATCGTACATGTGGCCCCTTTTTTTAAAATAGATTGCAAACCAATGAATCCCGTCACTACCAATAACATCTGTGTTCACAATAAGATTACCACAATCTCTCGTATTTGATAATTTCAATGTTCATTCTTCGCAAACACACCGGTAAATGTGGAACGTGTGATTCGTTCACTATTCATTACTCTCTGAAGTGTTTTCGCGTCCATTTTAAGTCAGTGACAACGCTCCTAAATCTGTCTACTTCTATTAGGGTTTGTGACTCGAGGTATACTAGTACACAAATAGGCGCGTCTATCGGCTTGGCGAATTCCAATCTGACTGAGATGTTTCCACTCTGTTGTGGACTTAAGTGTGTATTTGCACTAGCAGATATAGTTAGGTGTGATGTCAAATGGATAAAGGTTAAATTGATCGATGAAATCTTTCTGCGTTACCCCAATCCCGAGCTCATCATAATTACCTGCAATATGGCCAGATTACTATATGCTCTCGCGCAAAGCGGGAACACAGCGTCAGATGAATAATCCGCATCCAATGTTCCCCCCAACGCAACGCCATTGACTTATAGAGTTATATTTTTAAGGCCGAAATTCTCGAATTTAAAGGCATTCTTTTTATATTTTCCATTCACCGAATTGTGTTCCTGCATTCTAATTAATATCCTTTTAGGTAGATTTCCCAGGGCGATGTTTTCTATCTGTTTCGATGCGAACCCTGCTGGCACCGTGTATAGTTTGATCTGTACTCTGTTAATTGGGTATTCTACTGTGGCGTGTAGTAAATTTTTCTCAATTTCTATTTGTTTAGGCGAACTTAATTTCACTCGCCGTACACGGAGGCATGTCGCCATAATGTGAATCACAACGGGTTTTGCTCCCTCTTCTTGATCAGCATCTAGATTTAAACAGATCTCAGGATTCGTGCAGGTGAGCTTTATTTTCATATCCAACCCATTCACAAGCAACTTCTCCTGGAATGTGAAGTCTGTATGCAGGCGTCCAAAACATTCATATATCTTCTTTTTAGAATTTTTAAATTTATCCTTTATACTACTTTCGTTTTTAGCTTGATAATAGCTCTCGGCACCTAAAATGGTATCCTTCGCTTCTTTGGAAAAGTTGAGAACATTTTCCAGATAGGCTCGTAGGTGATAGTGCCCCGTTCCTGCCGATATCTTGACCTGACTTAAATATACATCACACTGGTTGAATATGGAGTGCAGAAAGTTTGTTTCAGGGTACACAGCATATTTGTAATCGCAGTCCGTTCAATCAGAATGGGCTATACGTAGTTTAGCGTACATGTGCACACAGCTTGAGTCAAAAAAGTAAGGGCCTGAGCTGGGTATCATGAATTCTATTGGAGCACTCGGGGAACTAATTGTGTTTAAAGGGTTAATTGTAATAAAGTCACTGTGTTCAATGGAAACTTGAGTTGGGGGCATTTCAAAGAGGGACAGCTCTGATTTACAACATTGTGCACTACACGGGTGGATGAAGCGTGCCATGACGAGTTAGAAATAGTGCCTCCTCTCTCGACAAGTAGTAAACAAACTATGATTCATGAGATCAATATCCTTAACTTATATCAGTCAAAAATTGGTCAACCATAGGTTTCATTCGCTTAGAACACTTCTTTTTTGATATTCTTTTACGTTTAATGCCACGTGGTGGTAATCCCTTCTTCCGGACAGCCCTCTTCTTCCCACCACCACGCATTTTTCTTTGCAACTTTGACGATTTCGTCCCGTGTACGCTTTAAGTGTTTTTTTAGAGCTTCTTTAGGTTTAGTCCCAGCCAATATGTCTTCTGCTGTGTTAAGACCTGATTGTAGCGCTTTCTTGCCGTGGTACCTGGCACCCCTCTTCAGCAAGGGGACAGCAGTCCACTACCACGCTGGTATCTCACACCTCGATAGACTGTGAAAGGCTTTCTGTCTTTCTTTATCTCATTATAACTCAGTGCGTCGAAAGTGCAGCTTCACTGTTAAGCTCCCATCACCGAATGGGAAATTTTTTTCCCTCAATCGTTCTTACATATATTGAGATATTGGTTATTAGATTAGTCGCGACATTCACATAATGGGGCCTGTGTAATACTCAAGCTCTTCCTCTGTATTATGGAATATAGCACATGTCTGAGGGTGTATAGCCAGCAACCAATTTCTCCAATTTCATCTGATACGTTAGGCTGGACAAGTCATGTTTACCTCGTGAAAGGTATCTCTTTGGAAGGCTAATCGATATCGCCCCTCCGTTATAATTTTGAACAGCCCTTTGTCTTTAATATTTCTGTTAGCCTTTGATTATAGGATTAGAGTATGTGCAAGGTTTTCTTTCTTTACGATTTCGTATACTAAATAAGCCCTAAGATTTGAGTTTTATAAACTTACGTTTAAATCTCTCACAACATCCCCAGCCGTACCATAACGGCCCGGACCTAGCGTTACTACTGTATTGTAATACCGTGCATCTGAGCTCAGTCCGGGCGATACATATAGTTTCATTCCGATTTACCCCGGCTTTTTCAAACTCATCAAGGTCTTTAAGAATCGTAAAAACGGGATCTTTATAATCAATATTTAAAAAGAGGGTGTCCAGCTGAATTTCGCAAATCCCCACCTCATACGAATCACGACCCAATTCAATAGGTTCATGGAGTTCTGTTACAAAGTTGGCAGTGTTGTTAGGATGTACAGAGGGACGAGAGGACGGAGTGTGACGTAGAAATGGTTAGGCGCCATGTTGCATACTATTTAAGCTTCATTATTGCATCAGCTTTTATATAGGTGTTGAAGCTTTCTGGGTACCCTAGCCATTTCACCAGGTACATTTTTCTCTTTCCTGAACCTTTGCTTCCTAAAATTTTTCAATTTTAAACACTTTTTTCCTAAATTAAATGTCACTTTCTGCAACTCCTCGCGGTAAAACTCCTGCGATTTCTTCCCATTCAAATCTTCAACGTAATACAATATTATCTCCTTTAGGTCTCATAGCCCTAACTTTAAAAATCTCACGTGTCCATCCTTGCTCAAATCCCTTCGCGAATTTATTTCCCGAACGCGACAGCCTTACATAATCATTGATTTTGAAACGCAGAGTGTGGTGGTGGTGTTCCATCTCTTCTCACATGGCTCTGTGCGCGTACCTCTTTCTAAAATCTCGTTAGGTGTTGTCCCAATCGTGCGATGGTGTGAGCGGTTGTATGATGAGGCCAATGATTCCAGAATGTCTATATATCTGTATGTGTTTTTATGTGTAAAATAGCGGTGCATGCGTTCCTTTATGGTACGTTGAACTCTTTCAGCTAAAGAGGCCTTATGTATAGAATTGGTAGTGTAGTAGCTGATATTAAACTCTGTCAACATGTTCTGAAAAGCTCGGCCTATAAATTCTTTCCCCATATCCGTACAAAAATAGCCAGGAACCCTGTTTTCTTTCAACATCACGTTTTGGTGGCTTTAGCAACTGTTTCAGGCGATTTATTTTTCAGAGGAATTAGCCACAGATATCTAGAGAATACATCTATTATGAATAGGATGTAGCGGTAACCATCGTTATACACTGAATATCTTTGCATGTCTGTTAAATCTGCTTGCCAAATAGAGTCAATCGAAGCGCTGTTGTCTTGGCTGTTTTAAACCTTTTTCTCACAGGCTTATGAAGTGTATAAGCGTCCTGCTCCCGCAAAAACTCTCAACATCTTTTTTCCCTACTCCATCATTGTAAACACTTCTGTACAGTCTATCTACGCCTCCGTAGGAGGCTGGGCTAGAAATGTCATAATACGTCTTCTTAATATGTTAGCCATTTGCGTATTTTAGAGGCACGTGGGTAGGGTTGACCGTTGTTTAACCTCTTCTTTCTCCTCTTCAGAGGTGTTACCGCCGGGGTGATGGCGTTTTCAATTGTGGCACGTGCGATGCATGTTCCAAGTCTTTTAACCTGTTCAGATTTCCTATCATTGTTTTGGGGATATTTATTGTTGTAGTCTTGCTTTAATATGCTTCCATCCTGATGGTGAGGGCCTATCCCACTTTCTCACCAGATCATGGACGATGTCTACGATATTCGATCCCTGTACCTTTGCTCCTTCCACAATGATCTCACCTGTATCGGTCCATGTATGTTGGGATCCTCATTCAATAGATTATAAAGACTTAAACCTTTATTCCTCAATGTATGTGGGAGGGTGCTTTTTAATACATGCTCGATATGTTGTGTGGCCGACCCGTTAATCTTTGGTTGGTCAGCTCTATCGTCGGACACAGGCCCTATGTCACCATGTCCATCGTTGTCCGTGCTGTGCCTAATAACCACGGGATCTCTGTCGGATTCTTATAATTTTCGTACTCGTGAAGAAATTTCTGCAGAGCTTCTTGGTATAAGATTCTTTTCTCATCAGGTGTTTTTCACTGTTTAATAGGGCTAACAATTCACTTTCCATTCTTTTAAGCCTGCTTTTACGGGGTTCTAGAACCGTGTCTGGATTCTTTGAACTTTGCAGTGAAGCATACACCTCGTGTGGAATCACTACCACTTTCTTCATTATATTAATCTAGTCAGTAAAGGACCCAAAACTGAAAATAAGATGGGAGGAATGACCCTCCTCTTTGTACAATAATTCGTTTTTTCTTCCCACAGTTTGACTTTTACGAGCGAGTGCACGTATTATGTTCTTGTAACGGCGTAGGCGAGCCTTCTGAGGGGTTTCATTGATACATTGCAATTTATAACGTTAAGACAGATTTCACAGATGCATTTTAAAAAGTCGGAGTCGATATTTTTAGCAAACATCTGTTGCATTGCCCGGGGCAGTCGATGATAGATTTTTATTAATTCATGGTATTTCTTTAGCCTCTTTGTCATTCTGGAATATACACCGTTTCAGGCTCGTTTGGAAATATATTCGTTCTTAGAAGCACCCTAAACGTGTTTCGCGGATGAAGGTCGCAAAGCAAATATCCGTAACGCGGCTTGTAGCTTCTTTATAAACTTCCAAAAACTCCTTACGCTGATTCGGGAACATTTGATTGGCTAATACCCCAATTTGTGATACATCTCTACGTTGTGCGAATAAGACTAGATATTGTGTATTTAACGACACATCGCGCAGGTATCTATTTTTGAAAAATAGATTCTGATTGATGAAGAGAATACTGTAAATGTCTCAGCAAACGTTTTATCCATCTCCAACATGAGATCGTCAATTACAATGACTGTATGTTCATTTCCCTTTAACGAATTAACGTCATATACACCTTTATGGAACAGAATATCATCTTGGTACTCGTTGAACACTGATTGATACGTCGAATAACACCATATAACTTTATGCACAAATCAAATTTTGAGAACATCTCTCCCTTTTCTTTAATGATTTTAAACACAAACACAGTTTTACCACATCCTGTAGGGCCAGATATAATACATGTGGATGGGCTCTTGAACCTGAATTTTTCTACAGAATCCATTTCTAACACGTCGTTTCTAACAAGTGGGTCATTTACAAAATATAATAAATATTTAAGTGATGATCCTTATATTCTACAGTCTTGTTTTTCTCTTCTCCACAGAACCGTGAATGATGATGAGGTACAGCACCCATCATCGATATTACAGATGACCCGACGACAGTGTAGTTGTGATCACAGATCCATCCCACTGCCGAGTCCACACCAGCGATACCTGTAGCACGCGACAATTCAAAGCGGAGGCATGGAAGAGCCCTCCTCTTCAGGTATAAAACGTGCCAGGATTGCGCTGGTTGTTAGACCCCAGTAATGGAGCCCCAACCCTCTACCTCTAATGGCACAACCCCCACAATAGTACCTTCCTCAAATATACCCCCTTATTCCTGTTCAATTCGGGGGTACATCCTCCAAAGCAGCAGCAGCTTCTCGTTCTGTAGAGGATGGCATAACATTCAAGTTGGTGCGCACCGCTTCCCCCACCCCAGCCTTGACTAGAAATCGGTATATAGTCAGGGTTGATCCTAGATCCATGTATAGCAATGGTGTCGAACACGGACTGCGGCACATAGTTGAACGTATTGTGGAGTTTGCCCTTCAGAACCGCGACGAACGTGAAGTCAGTTCGCGGCTGTCCTTCGGGTTCGGGTCAGATGACGGAGATGTAGATGATTTTTGGGTAGTAATACCATTTAGACGCATGGCAGCTGTAGATACAGAGTATATATTAGGCCGCATAATGCAGGCCTCTCATAGTGGTATAGCCTTCAATATGGACAACTTCACGGTAAATATTGACCGTGTATTCCGTGTTGCGGGTCATAGTGCCACATTTTATACTCTTAACTTCAATTCTCAGGCTATTTACAGGCGGCATATAAACGTCGATCGTGGTTGCGGTTTTATAGCAATAGTCTTAGCTCGTATGCTTACTGTACTAAATACACGGACACAAAAAATTTGGTTGCCTACGGTAGTGGAGTGTGCCCGTAAATTAGCTGTAGACTGTAAACTTGAGTTTGACTGTAATATGGGTTCTGAAGAGCTGAGAAGGGTAGAACAGGAAATTAATGTTCGTATAGTTGTATTTGGAATGGATGATCGTCGTGGGACTGTGTATGTTTTTAAGAGCTGTGTGAGAGATCGTACAAGACCCCTACTTATTTTAGTGCTGTCACGGACAACGTATCTCTCCATCCGTAATATAAGGACCTTTACGCGAGTTATGATAAAAGTCGAAAATATGGACATCATGATTTGTGCAAGAGATGTATCGAGTTTGCGGATGATATATTGAAACATTGTAAAGATTGCCACATGGTATGTGAGCAGTGTAAAAGCTTCAAATGTGAAAGCCGTGTGGTTGAAGCTGAGAAGAGGGATTGTGATGTGTGTAGACGCACATTTTTCAATAATAACTGTTTTGAGCTCCATAAGTCAATTGGCACGTGCAGGAAAATGAGAATCTGTGAATGTGGTATGTTTCACATGATGGATAATTGGGGAAAATTCACGCATAAATGTGATGAAATTCACTGTTCTACATGCCATGAGAAATATAAGGCGGTTGGAGTAAAGCATGTATGTTATATGAAAGATGCTAAGCCTAAAAATAGCCCTTGTATAACTGTGTACTACGATATAGAAACATACACGAACGCTGAAACCAAAGAGGTTATTCCACATTTACTTGTAAGCCAGACTATCTGTGATGAGTGTATGGAGATCGAGTGTGATGAGTGTCACAAATGTGGTAAACGGACAAACGTTTTTAAAACGATTGCCCACGATAGCCTGTGAAACTCTTTGTTTCCTATATTGTCAAGTTAGCGGACAAGTTCAAAAAAATAACTGTGTATATTCTTGCCAATAACGGGGCAAAATTTGACACAGAGTTCCTTTATAAGGAGTTGCTTGAGCACGAGTCATCTGAGATATTGACAGGTGATCCCTTGAAAAGAGGAAACAAACTTATACAGATGCAAATAAGAGGTAATGTACAGTTTAAAGACATTATTATTCACACCTTATAAATTAGCAAAGCTACCCAAGGTCATGGGAGTAGCCACTGAAGTTTCAAAAGGATATTTCCCTTACACATTCCTCACTAGCGAAACTTTAAATTACGTAGGACTACCTCCACCCAAACATTACTTTAACTACACCAACATGAGTGATAGTGAGTGAAGATTTTGACCGCTACTACAACAGTTTTAATGAAGATAATCCTTATAATATAGCTGATGAATGTGAGCGTTATTGCGTGAATGATGTGCGCGTGCTTAGAGTCGAAACCACAATCGCCTCATTATGTTTTACGGTGTTCAAGAATAACTTCATGCCTAAAGACACCTTACCCGTCATTCACAGAAACAATCCTCGCAGTTATGGGCACAAGGCTATTTACTGGCTCATACACATACAGCAGCAAGCAAACAGGTGTATACATAAAGCATGCCCACAACACGGGGGAAGTAACCATTAAGGTTAATGGTCGTGTTTTTTTGGGTTGATGGTCTAAGCGAAAACCGTGCCACTGATGAGAAGACTGTGTAATCCTTTTACGGTTGCTGGTGGCACGGATACCCCCGTCATGAGTGTGGAATCGTAGGAGATATCCACGTTAGATCTCCTGCCGAGAGTCTTGCATGGACCCGCATCCCCGATCAACTTATAGGCTCCAGTTCACACAC
Source organism: Bathynomus jamesi (assembly GCA_023014485.1). Lineage (NCBI taxonomy): Eukaryota > Metazoa > Arthropoda > Malacostraca > Isopoda > Cirolanidae > Bathynomus > Bathynomus jamesi. The sequence goes on from JAJOZX010003822.1 coordinate 392,919, forward strand.
AAGGTCTTGTGGGAGCACGAGTATGATGCACGGATGGAAATAGATGGACAGTACCGTGAAGAAATAAACACGATCAAGCGTTCAATAGTGCTGGATCCTCTCAAATGCGATTATAGCTTGTTCGGAGGGCGTACAAATCCATTGAAGCTATACTTTCCGCCTCGGAAGACGTGAAACTCCATTACTACTTCTGTTCTTTATATACCTACGTGATGAAGAACAATCCGTACCCCGTGGGTCACCTGAAAAACTGGTGGGACCTGATCTGTCCCCCATGGAGGTGCTCTCCACAAATTTGAACGGGTACTATTTCCGCCTTACTTTCGTAGATGTGCTCTCCCTTCGCGATTTATGGATGCCGATCTTACCCGTCGTTATAGACCACAAGTTCATGTTTCGACTATGCGTAAAGTGCGCAGAGGAGAACAATGGGGAATGTAATCACAACCAACCAGCATAAGATCAGAGGTGTGTGTATACAAGCCCTGAGCTGGACCTAGCCGTTCGTCATGGCTACAGAATATTGAAGATACATGAAGTGTGGAGGTTTCAGAAGCTACCCAACCTTTTCACGCCATATCTTAACGCTTTTTTGAAGGCTAAGGTAGAAGCACCAGGGTACCCGCGATGAGTTGATACCGAAGATAAAGAATCGGCTTATATTCAACGTTATCGTAACTGTGAGGGTATACAGCTTAACCGTTCCCAAATTGTAAAAAACCCAGGCAAGCGCTTTAGTGCAAAGTTGTGTCTAAACAGTCTTTTGTGAAAATTTGCACAGAATACAGGCAAAGGTAAAGTTCATTTGGATGAAAGTTATAGTGAAGTCTGGGATTATGCCAACGCTCCTGATAAAGAGGTCATGGCGATCGTGAATGTAGGTAATACTTACATAATAAAGTACAACAATACCGAATTGGTCATAGATATCTCACGGGTTACAAACATACCTGTAGCCAGCTCCACAACGGTCTACGCACGCATCAAACTTTGGGGTCTATTACATTCTCTTGATCGGAGGGTTCTGTACGCCTATGCAGATAGTGTGATATTCACAGCGAGGGAGGGTGAATACATGCCTCCTATTGGTGAATTCCTCGGGGAGTTGACATGATATTAAGGATGAGTCTGGAGACAACGCATACGCCAACTCTTTTGACTCAACAGGACCAAAAACTTATGGGGTACGGGTGAGGGTGGGAGAGGATATGAAATATATCGTGAAGGTTAAGGGTATCACGCTTAACCAGGCGAATCGGCGGGTCGTTAACTTTGATTCGTTGAAGGATCTAGTGTGCTTGGATGATGATGAGGGGAACCAGTCATCCCAACTAACTGTAGGGACCCACAATTTTCGGGCGCAGAAGCTGGGGGGGCGTAAGGAACTTAGGGTTACGAAGGTGTGCCGTAATACCTATAGAAAACGTTACCAGGTGCCTGGTACCTATGATATCGTACCCTTTGGATTCTATAATCTTTGATTATTATATATGTCTATTGTTAACGATATGTTTATTTTATTTAATACACATATTTGTAAATATATATACCTTGAATAATTCGTTTATTAAATAAATCGTGTTTCAATTAGCGTTTCACTTTCTCCTTTGTGTGTGTGTGTGTGTGTGTGTGTGTGTGTGTGTGTACAGGAGAAAGTTCTAAGCTCCGCTCCCTGTATGTTCGGTTACGTGACTCCTGCTACTACCTGGGCATATCTCTTCCCTGCGTGTTTAGTTGACCGCTGCAAGTCCTGGGTCTTACACGTGCATTTCCCCAAGTAGACAAAAATAGTAATGGCTACCTTTAATATTGCGTGTTCGACGTTTAGGAAGTGGTATTCGGAAAAGTGTGAAGATAAGGTTCCTGAATGGCTCCCTGTTCCACCCTCTTTTGATATTTTTAAGGCTACATTGAATCGTGCGAAGGAACAAGAGGAACAAATACTCTACTGCTATTCTGGCGAGAACATTGCAGGATTTCGTGCCGCAGAGCTGGGCAATTGCGTTTTTTTGCCCGTTTTTTTGCGGTACTGCGGTACTGCGGTACTACTACCGCACTACCAAACCGGTACCGCACAACGCAGTACCGCAAAGGATCGCTGAAAGTACAGCAGTACCGCTACCGCATTCAAATTTCCCGCGGTACTTTCCGCGGTACCGACGAACACGGTAGTACCGCAGTACCGCAGTACCGCAAAAAAAACGCAAGTGCCCAGCTCTGTTTCGTGGTACAAGCGAGGTATTGAACTATGTTGTAGGACTAAACTTTATAAAAGCTTACATATACCGTGAAGTGGAAAGAACAATACGTGCAGAAGAGAAGCAACGGTTATGGTTAGTGAGTCTCGTTGATGAGTGGTGTGACAAGCGATATTATATCATGCTGCATCATACCGAGTACGCGTACCCTGCGGCTGAGAATGTAAATCTTGTCATCATGGAGAATCTTAAGTATTTTTACCACTACATTAATATATATCATGACGAGGTTTGTTGTGAGGTTGTGGCTAAAGGCCTGCGTGAGTTTTTACCAGAATTTAGAGATGAGTTTCGTCTGCTAAGCAAAAATGAAAAATATGGTCATATCATCATCATGCAGAGCTGGGCACTTGCGGTTTTTTGCGGTACTGCGGTACTGCGGTACTACCGTGTTGGTCGGTACCGCGGAAAGTACCGCGGGAAATTTGAATGCGGTAGCGGTACTGCTGTACTTTCAGCGATCCTTTCGGTACTGCGTTATGCGGTACCGGTTTGGTAGTGCGGTAGTAGTACCGCAGTACCGCAGTACCGCAAAAAAACGCGCAAAAAAACGCAAGTGCCCAGCTCTGGGTCACTCATATGTTTCTCTCAAATAGAGCGCCGGAGTGTAAATAAAATGTACTTAGTTCGTGAAAAGCCCCTAAACGAAAATGTCTAGTGCGTATTCTGGGAAGTGGGAGTGATAAAACATTAAAACCGGTATTGCTTTATGTATTGGAAAATTTTTCAAAACATCTACCCAGTATAATGGATACAACTTGTATCCCATTATACTGGGTAGATGTTTTGTATCATACAAGTATTCACGTTGGAACAACGCGAATACTTGTTTCATCAGCTTATGGTGTGACTCACTCCTCCCGTCGAGCCGATCCACCCACCTGTTGCTCATAGTCATCTCAGAGCTTGAACCGAGTGGACGTGCACTCCTCGAATACGATGGAACTTCCTTCAAGAAACATTCTAAATGCCGTGTACGATGTGTCCGTAACGAAGTTGTTACGCGTGTTCAGGCGTGAAACCGGTGCTATTAACTATGTACTGGAAACGACTTGTAGACAAACAAACTCTGGTAAACGGAATGTTGTTATTTAAGTGTTGAGGAGATGAATAGAATCTTCGTGGTAGTTGAGAAGTGGAGTGAGTATTATTATAAAATTCCTGCAGGTGTAGGTACAACAAGAGAGCACATTAGTGATAGCCCTCATACGCCATTGTTTGTACGTTGTATATAAATAACGATCAGCCATGCATTGAAATACGACTGATGTGGAAGAATGCTTCTGATAATAACGTTCTTGTCCTTACGCGAAACCGTTTCATCCTCGACAGAATGTTTGAAATCGTCGGTTTCCGCAAGCTGAAGCCTATATTAGGCGCGCGTGTTAAGGATATGCTTTATTTTGATACGGTTCTTGAATAAGCACACACCGCTCTGCTCGACGGGTTTACCGAGTGTAGGACTGAACAAGACGAGAATGGTCTGAAGATGGATGCTTATTTAAAAGGTTTAGACTCTTTGAAATATCATGAACTTTGGTACAAAGGACTTGAGCGGTACAGGGCTGAGCTCACCTACACCGTTCACCCTGAAGAACTACTTCTTTATATAATGAGCAGCTGTCGTTACGACTTCGAAGATTATTTCAACTGCCACTATGCATTGTGAAGATGAGTTCACGATTGAAAAGCTCGTATTGGTAAGAATAAACCCTCGATTGGAAAGGAGTGTTTATAAACTTGTATTTAATAATGTGGCAAACGAAGACCTCTTTTTTGCGTGCTTTTGAATGTATTCTAGCTGTGTTTAAAGATAACTTGCCAACCGAATGTAAAGTGGGTACAAAAATAGTATTGAACGATATGAAGGCCATTTACACTGAGTATAGGTATCCCTATAATTTGAGCGGTGAAATAATATTAAATCGTATTTACTGCGTAGTGAAAAGCAATAATGATGTGACTGTAGACTCCTTTACGTGCGAGTTTAGTGTTTTAGTTAAGCGCAGTAGAACATAAAGTGAATGTATTTTGATATATATTTATTTTCAATATATTTAATTATTTAACATAATTGTATATATATATATATATAATATTATATATATATATATATATATATATATATATATTGTGTATACAGTATATGTATATATTTTTCCTGTACTGTTATATTGATGGTTATACTCCATCGTTTTGTATTTCTATATTATTTTTTTATTTTGTTTTTTGATTATATATATATTCCTCGTTCGTATTTCTTATACTATTAGCATTTTTATTTTATTTTTTTGATCATATATATTCCATCGTTTGTATAGGAT
>JAJOZX010003822.1:402500-465260 GCA_023014485.1 Bathynomus jamesi
TGTTGGTTCCCGAAATGTTTGGTTGTTTAATGGAGACGTTCAGACTGCTGGCGCTGTTCTGTATATATAGTGAACATACAAAGAAACAGACAGAGAAACAGACTACTTGTAGAGGGCAGACAAGAAATAGACAAACAAATTCCTTCTTCCACGCCGTGCGTAGACATCTTACAGTCATATGGAAGTGAAAGACACACGTGGTGTTCAAGGAATCAGAAACAATGAGGACGCGTCTCTTTCCCAAAAGGCCCGCGAAAGCTAGCGTCTTAGCAACAATAGGACGTTTGCGGCTTCCCAGAAAGACTCGCGAAACTTGGCGTCCTAAGAGCCTATAAAAGCGAGAGTTCACTGAAACTCTTTCTCATTCACTTCTTCTCTCCGCATTCTTCACTTCTCGGCTTCGTCGTCACGTCTCACTCTCAGCCTTCGTCAACAGCAACACTCGTCAAGCCACCAGCTCTCCTGCCTTCGCCGGGGAGCGGCCTGCTGTTCCTTCAAGGCTCCGGTCTATCATCAAGTAAGACCTTCTACAGACCGCCTGCAGAAGCAATCCTTCGAAGCCCAGCGCCGTTCGACTTCAGCCGGCCTCAGTCCCTCAAGCAACATCTCAACACTACACGAAGCGAATCAACACTTGAGGCGACCTCCTTCTGACCTTGGTTTAACTCATCCTTCACCTCAAGTCGATCGGCGCCCGTTCAACAAGCCTTCAGTAGGCCCCGCTACCGGTCTCAAGGTCATCCTCGACGTGCGAAATACAGGACGGTCAACTTCACCTAGGGCATACAATCTACAAGGTCAACCTTCAGGTATCTCTTCATCTCCAGAGGTATTTCAACATTGCCGTTAAGCTCTCTGTGCCTCGTTCTTAAGCAATTCTCGTGAAGCCTACACAGTGTAATCGCAGAACCGCGTTAGGCAATACCCAAAAGTGTTTTCAATACCGTTCAAACTAACTTTCTCGTTAGAATTGCAGTAGGCCTCTTCCAAGTGTCATTCCAATACCGTAATTGTGTATCACCCTGTTATTGTGTTCTTTCATATAATTCATTTTACTTTGCATCCGTTTGTTTATGTGATCCTTTTAAGCATTTCATTATTGACGGCCTAATCCATTTACAGTGTACTAAACGTACGTGTATTCTTTCTGTCATTAATTGGCTGCATCATCCATTCTATAAATGCAAAAAACTTCTTTTTTCTACGTGAAGGTCAAAATATGAAAATAAAAACCCACTCTAATAGACAGAGTTTATTTCCACAACAATTTCGACGCCCACTGGCATCCCTCCCTTTCTGTATCACCCGAGGAGGATGACAGTGGGCGTCGAAACTGTTGTGGAAATAAACTCTGTCTATTAGAGTGGGTTTTTATTTTCACATCTATTCTATGTTCCATTTATGCATAACTCTTTAGCCTACCTAAGTCAGTGTATTACGTAATCCATTCAGTGCACCAAACGCACGTGCATAATTTCTGTTATCAATAGGCTTCATATTTCATGCTGCGTTTCCATTTGTGCACAACTCATTAGCCTATATAACCTTACTTAACAATTAATCTGTATAACCATTTCCTTATTTGCTAAGCCTCAGTCATCTTTAGCATAATATAAATGCTGTTATATAATTTTTAATCACTATAACTACTGTCATTGCATTTGTTAATCGCTGTGAACAAATAACTGATTTATTTTCTTATAAACACAAAACCACAAGATAATTTTTCTAACCTTATTAATATCGTTTGCTGGGGTGTAATCCAAGTGGTGATCTCGAATCATTCGTCTCACTCAGAAAGTAATTATAGTAAGCCTACTTCACTGGCCACCTCAAACCAGTGATACCGTAGGACATGGTAAATTGTTGAACCCAGCCTTGTCATTAACAATCAAATCATTATCAATCTTAATCATTATCACCTCAATCGGCTAATAACTAGGCCTACTACTATATATATATATATATATTATATATAAAGGAGCATCTTCAAGCATTTCTCAACAACATCTTCAGGTACTTTCTAAGATTCTTTTTTTGCCTTCACAAGAACTCTTTGTTTCCCTCCATTGCCTCTCTCATGCCTTAACGCTAAAGGGTTAAGAGATGTGTTTAACCCTTTACTGCACAGAGGTCTTTTCTGAGACCGAATAAAGTCGTCTGGCGTTAGCCAAAACAAAATCAGTAAAGTTAACACTGTGCGTTAAAAGGTTAAACAAGGCTCATTGTTCCCGACTTGAGACACGTCTCACCAACGAGATGATGACGTCACGGCATCGTGCTCCAAGGCGAACTACTTTCTACCTTCAGTTAGCCTTGGATGAGTAATTGTTATTTAACAGTCCTTCGCTTGGGCATATTTTGTTATTCCCCTTTTCAAACGTAAACACTCGAATTCACTTCGCGCGCATTTTTATAATTCATTAATAAGCTATTGCGCATTTTGTCATTCAATGTAATAACATAAGTTCAACAAATCAAACATTTAATTGTTTATCTAATTCAACTGGGTACTTACGTTATTATCGGGACTACCTAAAAACTGTTTATTATGTATTTTTGCTCTCGTCATTTTCGTTTAAACTAACGAAAATATCACAACTTAACCTAACAATCATCATGGGCATACAGTTGACCTAACCGGGCATTCAATTAACCTAACCTGGCATTCAGTTGACCTAAACGGGCATTCAATTACAACTAACCTGGCATTCAGTTGACCTAACCGGGCATTTTCCGTTTTATTTTGTTTTCGTAGCTAACCTAAACCTAACCTAAAATCTTTCCTTTTTTCAGATCACTAGAAATTTTCAACCATGAAAATGCCTGCCGGTAGGTCAACTGAATGCCCGGTTAGGTTGACTGAATGCCCGGTTAGGTCAACTGTACACCTCATGATTGGTTAAGTTAAGTTGTGATATTTTCGTTACTTAAACGAAAAAAGACGAGAGCAAAAATACATACATAAACAGTTTGGTAGTCCCGATAATATGTAAGTGCATTCAACTGTAACTAACTAACTGTAACGTTTTATTGTGACTTTTATCATTTATTTGTTTGGTTTCATTAAGGAAAAGCCAACGAAGCTTATTAATTTTCTTCCTTTAATAACATTCATTTAATTGGGGACTCCTCAAGCAAACAATCTTTAATTAATCAATCATTCATTACTGGTACGTACAGAGATCAGGCCAATATATATATATATATATATATATATATATATATATAACCTACAGTTCTTAAAGTAATATGCATTTATTTTTGAGATAATTTAAATTTAAAATCCTTTTTGGGGAAGCGTGAACGAAAAGACGTTAAAACGGTTCTCACGCACTCGTCTTTCCAGGAGGATCCGATGCAGTTGCCAGCAACCGCCATACGTTCCTTTTGTAATATGGAAATTTTATTTTTCACTAAAATCTACTGTTTATCCTTACATCACGACTTAACCTAACCAATCGTTAGGTCAACTGTACCCTTGACGATTGGTTAGGTTAAGTCGTGGATATTTTCGTTAGTTAGCCCTATAAGGCTAACTAAAGAAGGCGGGGGCCCTGATCTCAGGTGATCCGAAAACTTTTAATACCTAACAGAAATTGCATTTAGTAAACTGTTGTAAAATTCTTTCTAAATACACATGAACTAGGTGGCCATTTAAATTGGAAATTGGGAAATGGCCACCTAAGGACAGAGTGTTTCAAAAAGGCGGACTGTCCGCCTAAAGCCGGATGTCTGGCCACCTAACATGAAACAAAGATTCATCGAGAGTGGATTTTCCATGAAGAAAAATGGAGACACTCATTAATTATTAGTTAAATGTTATACTTTATATTAAAACTTAACGACTCCGTTTGAATTCATCCATGTTTCTGTCATTCAAATTTACAGTAGTTACATAAACCACTGGAGTAATTCTGCAATTCTGCTCTGAAGACTGTTGATTATGTATATGAAAATAGTAATAAACCAAAAAAATACCACAGTAACCAACATCGCTCCAACTGTAAAGATACCGATTTGGTTGACACAGCCTTACTCTTAGATACAAGCTATGTCAAGTTTAAGGACCCCATACGATAAAAAATAAAGGATCACCTGTGAACATCAGGGCCCCAGCTCAAATACCAAATGATATCTTCTTAAAACTAACGAAAAATATGACGACTTAACCTAATCAATCGTCAAGGCGCTACAGTTGATAACCGGGCATTCAATTTAATTTATTATAATATTTGGTACTGTAAAAAAAAAACAAGAATACATAGGGGCCTCGACCTTCAGGTGATCTAAAATAAATTTATTAATAAATTTAGATTGATAAATAAATCTAAGAGGCTCCTCACATGTGTGAGGCCCTAAGCCAGTGGTTGCTCAAACTTATGGCAATCATATGCTATTTTATGCCATTTTTCCAAAATGTAAACGTAATGTGCCACTATGACTATGTCGAATAGGCCTAAATTAATATACTTTTTATATTGTACAAATAAATTGCATTATTAGTAAAGCAAAAATGTCGTGTGTATTTTATAACATATTTTACGTTTCTTTACGGTACCGCATTACAAAGTCTTGTGCACTTGCTTCCCTCCAACCAATTTGTCATATATGACGCACTTAACACATGAATGATTATTCAGTAACTGAATTTTCAATCTTATTGCGCAAGCGTTCCAGGCAGTCTTAGGAGAGATGCCAATTAACACTCCGAAATTCTCACATTCTTGCTTACGCGAGGTTCATCTGAATTCAGGCTGGTGCAGCATTTAACCATTGATTTTTATTTGCCTTGATGAGTGTCGATGTGCATCGTCAAAGTCACAATGTGCCATGTTTGGCATATGTGCAGTGGTTGAGCACCCGGCCCTAAGCTGTAGCTTAGCTCATCCCTTAATCCCTTAAAATGTGTGAAAAATTAACTCTTGTAGTTATTACCACGTGTCCGAAGGTCAAGCTGTAAATTCATCGTATCAAGAATTCTATTCCGCTGCGCATGCGAATAGTAATTTCATTGATATTGGTTCTGCACGAACCAAAATCCTATGTATTATCGTCTGAGGGACACATTAGCCTTCATATATATATATATATATATATATATATATATATATTATATATTATAATATATATATATGGGAATGAACTCAGAATGGTCCCCTGAGTTTTTTATGATACACACAGACAGTGCATGGAACAAGGAACTCTTCTGGGATAATTAAATCCACTATAGTCCGAATAAGTAATGGTAAATGACAAATACCATAGTTTTTCTTTTTCATGATGCTAGCCCGACGTGGGCAACGGGTCACTCGCAAAGAGGTTCCATAAATATAGCTTCCCTCACCAGCTATCTGCAAAGCAGACAGGATCCAGCTTTGGGACATGGATCTAGGGTTTAAAGCACCTAGCCATGCTACATTTAGAACCTCAATATAACTTATTCGGACTATAGTGGATTTAATTATCCAGAAGAGTTCCTTGTTCCATGCACTGTCTGTGTGTATCATATATATATATATATATATATCAAAATTATGAATGGGTTTGATAACGTAGATAGAGATAGCTTTTTCGAAATATCTCAATATAATAGGACTAGAAATAACGGGTGTAAGTTGACAAGTAGAAGGTTCGAGACAGCAGTTGCGAAAAACTTTTTTACGCATAGAATAGTAAATAGCTGGAATAGTTTGCCGGTAGAAGTAATTAGTAGCACGTCTATAAACATGTTTAAAATCGATTAGACGCGCATGTTGATAGAAAGGGTATAGTTTAAGGTAGAAAATTAAGGCTTTGTGGGGGATAGATCCCACAGCTCAACACAAGTGTTGTGGGATATAGGGAGGCAGCGTCTTGGGTTAGGGGATACTCTCTGTCCTTACACACCCCATTTAAAGAGATTCCTCTGCCTAGCGGTGCCCCCCATAGTACTGTGAGGTATTGAAAAAACTCATGATCTTCACTTGCCCCACAAACACCTTAAATGGGAGACCCATAATGGGTGCACACACATTTCTACATTACTGTACAGTCTTTACAGCCACACCTACACTTTTCCTCGTAAGTGTATATATTGTAATGTATATGGTTCTAAATTTTGACTTGGTCCGCAATCGATATGGACCGTGACTTGAGGATACTGTAATGAAATTGACTGGATTCTTTGGATCTGATATATTTGCATGTCCGTTATAAATAGATATAGAGTGTAACATTTGTGGATAGTAGTCTATTATGACTTGATCCTCTGGATCCAGAGATTCTATCTTTAGTTTTAAATCGATAATTAATTAGTTTTAAATTGATAATTATTTAGTTTCGTAAAAATTGGTCGTTGCCAAATTACCGGCAGTTTTTACATAAATTTCTTATGTTCTTGTGGTTCGGAACCCACGTAAAATTGTAGGTCCCCTCCGCCACCACGGGACATACACAATACACGATTACGAACACAGTTAGGTAGACCAGCCATGAGTGGATCCTAGGGTCTTTGTTGGTCTGAAACATTATAACATTATAACATATATATATATATATATAATATATATATATACAGTGTATATATATATTATATATATATATATTATATATATATGTATATATATATATATATATATATAAACAATGAACAACATATATAATTAAAAAAGTATATCATTCTCCTCAAATAAGCGACAGATGTTCATGAGAAAGTAGAGAGTTTCCTCCAATAAATTAAGATGAACTTTGAAAAGAATCCCTGGAGACGTGACCGTTGGAGAAAACCAAAACATCAGCTGCTCTCATTAAATTATCACAGCCATAAAACTTAACTTAATGCCCAAGGGTCTTTCCTGAGAATGAATAAAATCGTCTGATAACAAAATCATTGAAGTGCCACTGAGTGCAACGAGTAGAGACGTTAATGATATTAATGTAACCATTCTACATTAATGACTTGTCAGTAAACACCAGTCGTTCGTCATTAAGTTGTTTTTCATTAAGTTCAGGTGTTTTTCATTAAGCAAAGTGACACACAGTCAAAATGATCTTTTAGTTCAATTGTCTCCTGATCGGCCTTCACGTATAAAAATAAAGCAATCAAATTTAATCAGATAAAAGTTAATCAGTTTACTGTAAAGCGCGTTAACTCTTAGGAATAAAATTAGGTATTCCACAGAGAGAGAGAGAGAGAGAGAGAGAGGGAATTACTCTAAAACTGGGAGACTGAGTTAAGTGAGTTGTAGTTGTATACCAATGAAAAACGTATATGCTCATATATATATATATATATATACAGGGCCATTCAAAAAAGACGCAACAGTTTAAATTGCTTATATTTCGTAATATTGTTAACATACAGGAGTGATTTTTGTATTAGTTTACAGCGTACAATTGGGAGTTTTTATTTAATTAAAAACATGTTCATTGTGTGAACCACCGGCATCCAAAACCATTTGTAGTCGACGTTGAAAGTTGGCAAGTACTGTGCGTAGAACGTCATGAGTGATTGTGCTGACAACAGATGAAATTTCCTCTTGCAGCTCACTAATTGTGAGAGGATTGTTTCTGTAAACATTATCTTTCAGATATCCCCATAAAAAATAATCACATGGGTTGAGATTCGGAGAATATGGTGGCTAAGACCATCCACAGGCAAAACGTTCAGGGAAGCGATTCGAGATGACGCGATCGTCAAAATATTCATTTAAGGCTACAAGAGTCGTTCGCCTAGCGCCATAGGCTACTAGGCCTAAGCCGTAACAAAACTCCCAGGTGTACGCTGAAAACTAATACAAAAATCATTCCTGTACGTTAACAATATTACGAAATATAAGCAATTTAAACTGTTGCGTCTTTTTGAATGGCCCTGTATATAATGTTAAAAACACAATAAACGTTTAAAAAGTAATGAAATAGTTAAAATCCCCAAAATTTAAAAGATAAAACATAAAATATACTAAAACCCACAAAGGTTTTCGAAGGAAGTGATACTCTTCATTCAGGAGATGACAGTAAAAGTGTAAAAAAATTTCAATTTCTAAAAGAATCGTTGCGTCTCTGGCAACTCAAAACGGCGCAAAAAGTTCCAAAGAACGAGTGATTTTGAAAGACAAACATTAGTAACAAAATCAAACCGGAAAGTTCTGTCTCTTATATTGAAATTATCTGTATTTCTTATAATGAAAGATTCAGTAAATTTTCTTTTTTCGTTATTATTTATATTAAAGAGTAACCGAGTCTTATTGATATTTATTTTATGGTCTCTGTCTAAACGATGTTTGTGCAAGGCCGAGTTATCATCTGCAGTGTTCAGACTCTCTATTTATGTTGGTAGAGCTGTCTTTTAATTTTTTAATTAATTTAATTTAATTTAATTTTTTCACCAATGTAACTTTTAGGACAATATCTACATGGGATTTGGTAAACTCCAGAATTGGAAGAACAATATGCTAGTTGATTTTTTTGCAGGGGATCTCGGGTAGAACAGGGGATCTGTGAGACCAGGTGAAGTTGAGGGGGAAACAACATCCTGAAGTGACTCAGCGTGAAACGGGATCACCAGGGCATCCCTAAAACTCTTAACGTTAGTCATATTGCTTTAAAATTTCTTCTTAGCAGAAGTAACAGATTTATAAAAAATGGAGGGGGTGGAAATAACCAAATTTTTTTAAAGAATCTTTAATGTAGTAAGGCTCTGATTCTAAATAGGAAGGGTTGCAGATCCTAAGGACTTTCAAGAACATACCCATAAGAATACCTTTTTGTGACATCCAGTGGACGTATCACATACAGTACATTAGAGTGATTAACTTTTCTGAATGCAGCGAAAGCAGGTTTATTATTAAAAGATCGAATAATTTGAATGTCCACGAAGGAGATGATTGAATTTTGCTCGACTTCGACGGTAAATTTGATGGAGGGCAAAATATTATTCAACCGATCGAGTATGTGATTAGGATCAGAATCCAACGGAAGTAGAACGAAACGTCGTGAATATAACGATACCAAGAGACAGTAGGATCAAGGATCTCAGGAAGAAACTTTCCTTCGAAGAGCTCCATGAATATACGTATTACTTATAGTAGCAGAAAGGGGAGAGCCCATGCTGAGACCATCCTTCTGTCTAAAAAATAAAGTGTTAAACATAAAATAAGAATGTGACAGACACAAACTAATTATTTTTAAAATAAGAGCGATAGGTAAAACCATCCGGATATCATTTTTCAGAAGGAACTCCTCCAGAAACGACAAAGTTGTTTCGAAGGGAAATTTAGTAAAAACGGAAACAACATCGAAACTGATAATTTTATTATTCATTAAACTAATATTACTAATTTTATCTATAAAATCTGAAGAATTTTTATATGGGCATAAAAAATATTACCTATTAAGAAGGAAAAGTTCTTAGAGAGCCATTTGGCCAAACAATAATTAACGCTACCAATATTAGAAATGATGGGTCGTAAAGGAACATTAGGCTTATGAACCTTGTTGGGCAGGTCATAAAAATAATGCAACTTAGGGGAATATGCAGTAAACTGTTTAACAAGTTGTGGCCAATCCTTTAAGGTCTTTGTTAAAGTTTCGCTGGGAAATTTGAAGGGGATTAGAATTTAATTTATTATAAGTAGTAGTGTCGGATAACAGAGCCATCCCGTTTTTAATGTAATTGTCTTTATTCATAAGAACAATATCGTTGTTTTTATCTGATTTTGTAATAATGAAGTTATTATTGCGTTTGAGGTCAAGCAAGGACGACCATAATATTTTTGTAATATGTAAACCCTGTTTTAAATTGGTAAACAATTCACTTAAAATAAAACTTTTCAAACAAGATGATCCTCAGGGGGACTGTTTTGAACGAGAACTGAACTTTTCAAAAGAAACAATAAAAATACAAACAAACAATTAGTTTCAAAAGAAAAACCATAGCTCAAGACGATCTTTTTCATGACACGAAAGAGTGTGAAAAGAAAGATTAGTTTCAAGGTCAAGATTAGAAAATTTAACCCAAAGACTCTCACTAAAGAGGTCATGAAAGTTATTATACATATTATATGTTCTGTATATGCCCACTGGTTCTCCTCACACAATATATCCCCCAAAAATGTATTTTTATGGGTATATTCTTGAGAGACCTCAGGATTTGCAGCCCTTCCTATTTACAGTAGAATCCGAGCTCCACTACAATAAAGATTCTTTTAAAAAGTTGAGTTATCCCCTCATTTTTATCGAAAAATCTCTTACTTCTGCTGAGAAGAAATTCTATAGCAATATTCCTAACGTTAAGAGTTTTAGGAACCAATAACACTCAGTTACTTTTTAATATCAATAATAACGAAAAAAGAAAACTTACTGAAATCTTTCATTATAAAACATACAGATAATTTCAATATTAGAGACGGAACTTTTCCAGTTGATTTTAGTAGTATGACCGCAAAAAGGTAGAATGCAAATTGCAATGCAATATTGATCAATTGTTGCAAAGGGGGGGAGAGGGGTTGGTACCTGGGAGGTGGCACCCATGGGAAGACGGGGTATGCAAGCAAGGGGGAGGGGTTTATCCCCCAAGCTGCATGAAGGGGGAGAAGGGGTTGAAGGGAGGCCCGGGAGAATGACCTCCCTCCAAAAGGGTACCCTAACCTGACCTAGGAAGGTAACCTAAGAGAGAGGAGAGAGGAGGAGAAAAGGTCTTTTCGCTGGCATGTCTCGTCGTATACTGGAAAACTTGACAGCCTCAGTTGGCTTAGAAATCTTAATCAGCCCGCTGGCTTAATCTGGCTTAGAAGGCGTTTAGAAAAGGAGTGTGTGTGTGTATATATATATAATATATATATATATATATATTAATGGAGAGAGAGTAGATGCCCATGCTTGCATGAAGCCGACCAAAAAATCATATGTTTATTGAATTAAAAGCACGCACGCACACACACACACACACACACACACACACACTTCGTATATAACTTAAACAGATGCATCTGAAGAAGATTTGATCTATCTCAATAGCAAAATACATATGCCATCCTTAGACTACCTCGCATAACTCCACAACCATCAGCAGTATTACAGCGCCACCACCACCATTAGACCGGTAAGGTCTCAAAACACGACCCAAATAATAGACAAAGCTATAAACACTCTATCATAACATTACTGTGGAAATGAAATATTTTAACTGTGCGCGTTAGCTCTCTTATTTACTATTTTTATAATATGATTAAAAGATAAATTTGTATATTAAGACGGAATTTGTTTTAAATAACGTTGTTTGGAATAAATCCTTGTAAAGAATGCTGTTTGAAATGTAGAAATCATTTGGTATGGGGTAAACAAAGTTATTTCACATATTCATTTAACCTTGCCAATAAATATACATAAAGAGACATACACAAATAACTGAGAAGGATTGGTCTGACACAATTAAGGTGGGTAATACGTACATAATAAAGAAGTTCATTATACGGAGAGCATCTCCTCTCTATTAAATATATGCAAATTAAATAAATAACGCGATCTGGAAGCTAATCTTGTGGATTGCCTCGGCTAAATAAATAAATAAATATATATATATATATATATATATATATATTATATATATATATATATACTGGCTTCTAAACACATTACTAAACACAAACACACACACACACACACACACACACACATATATATATATATATATATATATATATATATACTGGCTTCTAAACACATTACTAAACACAAACACACACACACACACACACACATATATATATATATATATATATATATATATATATATATACACACACACACACATATATATATATATATATATATATATATATATATATACACACACTGCCTTCTAAGTACATTACTGTGGTACTGTGGACTATAAGATATTTTAAAGGTATACGCTGTTTTAAATTACTATTTTGTGATATGTTTAAAAGATAAATTTGTTTATTAAGACGGAATTTGATTTAAATAACTCGTTGGTTTCAATAATTCCCTTTATTAAATTGTAAAAGGCGAAAAATGAATAAGTTAGCCCTAAATTAAAATCTATTTTAATATAAAGTTTAATGAATATTGTTTATAATAAGAATTAAAGATATATTTGTATCTTAAGACAAAAAATTTGTTTTTGCATTAAATTTGGTTTATCATATTTGAGCTTTTGTTTAAAAGAGCGCCTACCTCACAATACATTGGCCTCGTGGTGGTTTTCTGCTACGAGAAGCTCAATAGATTAAACTACTGGCGTCTACTTTTTTTTGAGATCTTATCGATCTACCCTGGCCTCATAAGTGTATTTGTTTATGCTTAATAGCTTTGTCTATTATTTGGGTCGTTTTCTGAGACCTTACCAGTGTAATGGTGGTGGTGGCGCTGTAATACTGCTGGGTTATGCAGGTAGTTTAAGGATGGTGTATGTATTTTGCTATTGGGATAGATCAAATCTTCTTTACATGCATCTGTTTAAGTTATATACGAAGTGTGTGTGTGTGTGTGTGTGTGTGCTTTTAATTCAATAAATATATAATTTTTTTGTCGGCCCCAGGGCTGCATGAGCATCTACTCTCTCCATTAACTGGCTGATTAAGACTTCTAAGCCAACTGAGACTGTCAAGAGCTCCAGTATGCGACGAGACATGCCAGCGAAAGTATCTTCTCTCCTCCTTTCTCCTCTCTCTTAGGTTACCTTCCTAGGTCAGGTTAGGGTACTCCTTTTGGGGGAGGTCATTCTACCGGGCCTCCCTTCAACCCTCTCTCCCCCTTCATGCAGCTTGGGGGCTAAACCCCTCCCCCTTCCTTGCATACCCCCTCCCCCTTTGCAACATTTTATCAACATTGCATTGCAATTTTCACTCTACCTTTTTGCGGTCATAATACTGATTTTGTCACTAATTTTTGTCTTTCAAAATCACTCGCTCTTCAGAATTTATTGTGCCATTTTGATTTGGCAGAGATACAACGATTCTTTTAGAAAATGAAATTCTTTTACACTTTTAATTTTAGTGTCCTCCATCGCTTGAATAAAGCGTATCATCTCCATCAAACAGCTTCGTGGTTTTTGCATTTTTTTATGTTTTAGCTTTCAAATTTTGGAGATTTTAACTATTCTCTCTCTCTCTCTCTCCCTCTCTCTCTCTCTCTCTCTCACAAAATATCCTCTATGTGGGCACCATTACACTGAATGCATATACGGATGCGTTAACACATCTGGTGTTATGCGTGCACACGCATCACGAATGCGTTCCTTTAGGTGGTCCGTGTTTTGTATTTTTACCTGGTACACCATGGACTTCAAGTGCCCCCACAAGTAAAAATTAAGGCGGGGGTGAGGTCTGGGGACCTCGGAGGCCACTCCACGGGACTACGGCGGCCAATCCATGACTCGGAAACTGCTGATCCAGCCACTGGCGCACGCAGATACCGTAATGGGGTGGCGCCCCGTCTTGCTGAAAGTACGCTGGAAATCCCCCGTCCTCGTTCAGCAGGGACGGCATGACTGTGTCTTGCAGCATGTTTAGATACATTTCGGCATTCAGATTGGTGTCAATGAAAAAAGGGCCAACAGTTGTGTTGCCCCATATCCCGCACCACACCATCACTTTTCCAGCGCCTTGCGTCTTTGAGGGACTCATCCAGTGCGGGTTGTCATCACTCCAATAACGTCCGTTTTGACGATTAACCTCTCCATGAACATAAAAGTTGGCTTCATCTGAAAACAGGATACCAGCCGAGAACTCCGTGCCTTCGTCCACTTTTGTTCTTGCCCATTCACAGAATTCCAGCCGCCTGTCTGGGTCGTCTTCGCTAAGATACTGCAACATTTGCTTTTTATATGGATGCCATCTGTGCTCTTTCATAATACGGACGATACTCCTTTGGCTGATAACGCATTCTGCAGACATCCGTCGAGTGCTTTTTTGGGGACTCTTTGCGAACGCTGCCAGCACCATGGTCGCTGTGCCTTCATCGGTGGCTGTTTGTGGACGGCCACTTCTCGGTTGGTCTACAACACTTCCAGTCTTCTTGAACTTCTCATTGAGTTTGGCAACGGTGTCGTGTGTGATGTGCGTGCCGGGGGCGTGTCTCCTGTTAAAATCCTCGGCAACCTTGCGACAGCTTCCTGATCCTGCCAGAAGAATGATCTCTATACGCTCTTCTTGGGACAAAGGCATCTCAGCACATCACCTGCAAAAAAATAAAAATAAATAATCATTTATTTATCATGACCATTTTGCCTATGTATGGAGACTTTTGACTCACCCTGTATATATATGTGTGGGTGTATATATATATATATATATATACACACACACACACTTGATTGAAGGGTTTGTTCTTGGGAACCATAACTTAGTGAGGAATAAGAGGACAAGGAGATGGTGTATGTTTATTTACGGACGTTTCGGAAATTTCAATTTCTATCATCGGTGCTAAAAATTTAAAATCAAATAAAAATGAATAAATAGGATGAACAGAAAAAATTTATACGATATATTTATATAAACGTATGATAGTATATTTACAGCCATTTACAGTACATATTAAGTATTTAAAAATAAAAATTAAAAAAAGCATCAGGTTGTAACATAAATTCTGCTCAATTAGAAAACGGACGATAGATAATAGAATAACCTCAAGATAATATGAAATAGTTTTAGAAATGTTGCAAAATACACGCGGTGATAGGTTCGCACATGTTTTATCACGATACAGAATGATACAGAATGACTTAGACTAGTGTAGGCTTAGGCTACTGTAGGATTAGGCTAATGAATATTTTCTCTGGTGTTTTTCATACAGTTACAACGCCACCCCTACGATATTACAGTAATTGAAAAAACATGGAGCCCACGAAAGAGCATATTCGACGTGTGATGCGGAAGCTGGCACTATTCCTGCAAACAAATGCCAATAAAATGTTAAATATTTATTTTCGCAATAAATGAATTGCATATTTAGAGTCGGCATAAAAACTGTACTAGTGACAAAATTAAAAAAAAAATTTGACACAGTCCAAATTTTTAATAAGATCCAAAAATACAAACCTTTTAAAGTGTCAGATGTTTAAAAATTCAGAGTACTGCAAAATTTTGTTGTTCGTGTGCAGAGTTAATGAGCCGAGAGGACATCACATAGAGTATGTTTTGTATTAGAAGAGAAATTCCCCATGTGTAGAGAAGGTACGCTAAAACTTTCATGCTTTTATTTCAGTCAATAAAAGAAATACAATCCTATTAAAGTGTCGAATGTTTAAAAATTATTCACCATATATATATATATATATATATGTGTGTGTGTGTGTGCGTGCGTGTGGTGTGTGTGAGAGAGAGAGAGAGAGAGAGAGAGAGAGAGAGAGAGAGAGAGAGAGAGAGAGAGAGAGAGAGAGAGTGTTTTGAAAAATATAATGTTTTTGATTATTGATCTATAGTTGTGAATAACCATAACAGTTTTCCTGAATAAATGTTTAATACCAATCTGGCATTTATTTATCTTAAGAGTACGAGTATACACGAACGAACGAATTTATGTTGCCCGCAATAAAAACTCTCCTCCATATCCAAAGAGGACCTTTTCCGTTCTATGGGCACCATTGAAATGAGAGAAATTAATATTTTCTTAAATTATTTTTACTTTTTATTAATAATCAGGACATTTTCAATAGGATAAATTTTATTTATTTAATTTAACAACTATGAACATAAATAAATAAAAATATTTGTGTTCTTCAAAAATTTGACGATAATTTGCGTTGAAAATTGGACGTAGGCTATAGGCCATCTTATTCTTAATTCGCGCAAAGACATAGGCTATATATATATATATATATAATATATGCCCGATTAGGTCAACTGAATGCCCGATTAGATTAATTGAATGTCCTGTTAGATTAATTGAGTGCCCTGTTAGGTTAATTGTATGCCCTTGACGATTGGTTAGGTTAAGTCATGATATTTTTGTTAGTTTTAACGAAAATATCACGACTTAATCTAACCAATCGTCAAGGGCGTACAGTTGACCTAGCCAGGTATTCAATTAACCTAACCGAGCATTCAATAATTTTACCGCAGGTTTCGATATATATATACACAGTGTGTATATTATATATATATATATTATACTGTATATATATATATATATATAAGTTTAAAAGTATTAATTTCACTTTAATTAATTTAATGGTGCCCATAGAACGGAAAAGGTCCTCCAAAAATATTTACAATCGTGCCCCTTTTTTCTATTCGTAAAAAATAGTTTAAAAGTAAGAAAAAACATGATTTATCTTCTAATTTTCAAATCCTTGCCGTAACCACATGAACACCTTCAATTTCTCCTTAACTGCAAATAAGCCTACGATCGTAAAATAAAATTTTCATATCAATTTTCTTGCTCTGTCCGACCCTTGTTTCTTTTAAGAGTTTCGCGCAAACATTTTTAAAATGAATATTTTCCCTCAAATAGCTTGGTTAAACGTGCGCATAACAAGCAGGAAAGGGAAGAATTCCGCTAACAACGTAAATTGTCTCGTAACTTTGGGTCTGCAAGCAGTTTAAACACCTTCTTCATAATCGTCAGCGCGTAGCCCAAGAACGGGAAGAATGGTACCGTAAATCGAAGTAAATGGCGGGCCTAAGTAATATTTAGACACGGTTGGAAATGTATAATAGAAATTGAAGAGGAAGGGAATTTATATTTAGTTTACTTATTGTTTCTAAATTGTTCTTCTAAAATTCTTTCTTTTTAATGTATATATATATATATATATATATATATGCGATGAAACAGGAATTCCTTTTATTTATATTTAAATTTTTAATATTGATAAACGCGTTAAAAATAATGCGGGAATTTCACTTTCTAATTCATATTTCTTAAAAGGAAATTCAAATAATAGTTATTTTCTGTCATAGCAAAATTTTAATACAATTCGAAAGTTTCCATTCAAATTCCATTAACCGAAAGTAAGCGTTGATGATTTTCTGCAAAAGTTTTTAATATAACTAAATGGGAAGGCGAAAATTTAGAACACTTCTGCGCGAAGTTTATTCTTTTTATAAAGTTCTTTAACGGCATTCAATGTTAGTTTGGACGCGAGTTTCTAAACGGGTGATGATTCCTCGATCAAATATTCATTTTAACAACCTAATCAGCAAATGGGCTTAAACAACAACAACAACCAATAATCACAGAGTTATGCACGTGGTAACTGTTGCTAAAATTACTTTAAAGAAATGATAGTTTTCTCTCTCTCACAACACACACACACACACATATATATATATATATATATTATATATATTTTTTATACAAGAAAGAGGGTCCCAACGGCGAATGCCCGCCAACCCCCTCCCCCCAAAGGGAAAGAAGGTCCAGGGTTTTCGAGATGCCTCAAGACTGCGTTTGAAAGATTGAAGGTCATAGAAAGAGGGAAAGATGGATTCAGGAAGATTCTTCCAGAGTTGACCGGTTGAGTAAACGAAAGATTGAAAGTACCGATTAACCTTTGCGTCACAGAGTTCGACAGAAAAGGAATAAGAATGCGTCGAAAGTCTGGTACTGTGTGCTCTCCTTAAAGGAGGAGGCATGCAGTCAGAAAGTTCAGAAGAGCAGTGTCCGTTATAATAGCAATAGTAAAGAGAGAGTGAGATAACATTGCGGTGAAGAACGAGGGATTGAAGACAGTCAGTAAGAGGCGGGAAACTGATGAGACGAAAAGCCTTTGGTTCCACCCAGTCAAGTAGAACTGTGTGGGTTGAGCCACCCACACATGAGAAGCGTACTGCAGAATGGGTCGGACAAGACCCCTGCACGAGTAGGGTGCTGTACAATATGCTCAAAGTCATTTAGGATAGAAAAGTTGTAAGCTATTTCACCAGAGTACAACACACCTAACCTCTTAGAAGTGGTTTGGAGAGAGAGTATATGTGACCTTTCCAGGAAAGATCACGAGAAAAGGAAACACAAAGAATGTAAAGAAAAGAGAAACGATTGAGTTGGTTATTGTTGAAGGTTAAGGGATAGTCGTGTGGAAGATTGTGACGAGTAGACAGATGGAGGGACTGAGTGTTTGAGGCATTGAAAGCCACAACGTTTTCTCTGCTCCAATCAGAGAGAGGATAAAGATCAGAGTTCAGGTGTACCATAGTTGTCCTTCGCGAAGCATGGAGTGGAATGTTGAGAGGAACGCTTTGTGAAGCGGGTGGAGAAGTGAAGATTGTAATCATCGGCATAGGATTGGATAGGACAGGAAGAGCGACTTAATAGATCAATGATAAATAAGAGGAAAAGAGTGAGTGACAGGCCAGAACCCTGAGGAACACCGCTACTAATAGCTTTAGCAGAAAAACAGTGGCCATCTACAACCGTAGCTAAACCGGCTAGAAAGGAAATCAGGGATGAAGGCTGGAGAAGGACAGAAACTAAAGGAGAGCAGTTTGGAAATTAAAGATTCGTGCCAGACTCTATAAAAAGCTTTTGATATGTCTAGCGCAGTAGCAAAAGTTTCACTGAAATCCCGAAAGGGATTCGTCAGAGACTATATATATATATATATATATATATATATATATATATATATATATATATATATATATATATATATATATATCATGTGTGTGTGTGTGTATATATATATATATATATATATATATATATCATGTGTGTGTATATTATATATATACACACACACACACACACACACACACACACACATGGGATTGAACTCAGAATGGTCCCCTGAGGCTCTTTTATGATACACACAGAGCGTGCATGGAACAAGGAACTCTTCTGGGAAAATTAAATCCACTATAGTCCGAATAAGTAATGCTAAATGACAAGCACTATAGTTTTTCCTTTTTCATGATATTAGCCCGACGTGGGCAACCGGTCACTCACAAAGAGGCCCAAAAAATATAGCTTCCATCACCAGCTATCTGCAAAGCAGATAGGACCCAGCTTTGGGACAGGATCTAGGGGTTACAGCTACACCTAGCCGACTGTATCCAGAACCTCTTTGCGAGTGACCCGTTGCTAACATCATGAAAAAGAAAAAACTGTAGTGTTTGTCATTTAGCATTACTTATTCGGACTACAGTGGATTTAATTTTCTCAGAAGAGTTCCTTGTTCATTGCACGGTCTGTGTGTATTATATATATATAATCTATATATATATATATATATATATAATATATATATATATATATATATATATATATATTATATATATGTATCGATATATATGTATCGATTGATACCTAATTTACTATAGACTAGACCATATTCTTGAGATTTTCCATGAAGGAGCATTTTTGAGTAGAAGTTGGTATCCAGTATTTTTAGACAAAATGAAGGGTGCCGAATCTAGAAAAACAGGATACCAAGCTGAAATTTTGTTTTTTCATGTTGAAAATTGAATAAGAAAATGACTCCGAAAATAGCTTAAATTCGAATATTGTAGTGTTTAGAACAAGTAATAAAATCATTCTTAGTACTGAATATCCTTAACAATATGAGGTATAAGACATCCCAATATGTAAAGGCAGTTTCAATAATAATTGTTTTATTATGAAACATTGTAACTGGCGTCGCCTCTGCGAAATGGAATGCGTGCTGGGAAGGAGGCGCGAATGCTGCGCGCTGATTGGCCGTAGGAATGCTGTGAAATGTCAGGTGCAGAGAAATTGTTGGAATTACAGTTGGTTTTTTGAGGTGTAGAGCGACATGTGTGATGTATTTGATAGTGGATTATTGTTAATTGCGTGTGAATGATATTTGCCCCTGGTATATGATTAATTATTCTCTTATTCTCATTCTCAGAATACTGCCCGTATTCTTAATATTTAATATTATAATGTAAATAAATAAATATTATAATTTAAATAAATATTATAATTTAAATAAATATTATAATTTAATAATTTATTATTACAGCAGTCCTATTGCTGATGTACGGATATTTTCAACGTGTGTTTCCTTTCCTTTCCAGATCATAAACATCACTGAACATGGATCCTCTGGTGAAGTTAAAAAGACCTTCGTCAGTAGATTTTAGCTTATGCATTATCTGCCAAAAAGGAGGTGATGGGTTACGTAATGCGAGTGAACAAGGAATTGAAACGATTACAAGAGCATCTGAGAAGAGAAAGAAATTACGTGATTTCAAGAATCTCTCATCCAACAGTACGTAATCTCTGATGTGGCATAAAAACTGTTATTGTCAATTTACAGACAAAAACAAAATTCAGTGACTTGAAGATCGGCCGGACTCGGCTCAGTCTGGACAAAACAGCGACATGCATCAGAACAGTACAGTCTACACAGCAGGGTCCTCTTCGACGCAGTTCCGTGAACCCAACAGACTGGGATTTGTGTTTGTTTTGTCAAAAGGCTAACCCCAGAGAGCATCTTTCTTCAGTCATGACATTCAAGACCAGCACTGACATCCTTGAGGCTGCTAAGTTAGACAAGAAACTTTGCTTTCGTCTGGCGGGTGTGAGTGATCTTATTGCTGCTGAAGCAAAATATCATCTTCCATGTTATAGCTCATTCAAAAGAATCACAACAAAGTCCAACCAAGATGTTGAGTGCAACCCAGATCTACTCTTGATATGGTTATCTTCAGAGTTACGCTATGCGGCTGAAAAAGGTCATGTTCACAAGTTAAGTGATGTTTGGAATCGCTATGTGCAACTGTCCAAAGATGCTAATACCGTGATACCATGGCCTTTTGTCAGTCGTCGGACAACATTCAGAGAGAAACTGCAGTCTAAGTTGGTGATTTAATTATTGTCCAACCACAAGGAGGACCCACTGAAAGAGAAACCTTTTGTACCATCGAAATATACCGGAGTTGCTGTATCTCGACTGGCAGAACAAACTGATGAAAATTTAACAATGCCCACGTATGAACCCGAGGAGGACATATTTCTCTCTTTAGTTCACGTAGCTCTGAAACTTCGAGGTGATGAATCAGCCTGGACACACTGGTTTTGAAATTAGCGAAGATAATGCAATGAAATGCATACCAGAGTGTGTTGTGTGTGTGTGTGTGTGTGTACATGTTTCTCCAGCTTGTGTATGGAGGGCCGTGTCAACTGGAAAGAGACCCAGAAGAAGAAATCAAGGAGGATGAAAAACTGAAGCAAAGAGTGCTAAGCACCGCTCAAGACCTTGTTTATGGGGTCAGTTGTGGTCGCAAATTGACACCCAAACACATTGGATTGGGCAGCACACTTCATCAGGTTACCAGGTCAAAAGAACTGGTGGAAATGTTTCATAAAGCAGGCCATACACTCAGTTATAACCAGGTGATGCAGCTGGACACATCATTAGGCGAATCGACACTTCAGTCCATAGACCTTAACACTGGTGCAGTAATACCTCCCAATCTTGGCAATTTGAGAACAGGAAACAAAGCAATGCTGGCCGAAATTTTGACTTCAGACATTGAGTGTCTCGACACACTAGATCTGAACAACAGCTCTGCATGTCTACTGATAGATGAACAAGCCCGTGTGCTTTCGATTGGAAAGCCAGACGGTGCCAAGACGTTTGGAGATTTAGCCGATATATCACAAGGTCAATCATCTAGTCAGGAATGGAATATGAACGTATAGATGTCATTTTTGACAGATACCGAGAAGAATCTATAAAAGCAGGAACACGCAACAGACGTACGAAGACTACTCGACCAATCCGACGCATAATTGATGGCCTAGAGGTACCGTTACCAAAATCATGGATGAATTTCATTGCCTTATCAGAAAACAAGGCAAATCTGGCTCACTTTCTCTCTGAGGAACTTTCGTTACATGCTCCGAGAGACAAGGAGATAATAGTTGCAAGCGGTTTCAAGATGAGCAGGATGTTAGGTCTTCTCGTGCAGGGCCGTTCTAGCCATTAGGGGGCCCTAAGAGTATACCCATTTGTGGCCCCACCCCTCCATCCACCAACTCACGCCTTACTACATCACTTCAGCACACATATAAAAAATGGCTGTGTTAATAAAAAACAATTATGAAACAATTTTAATGAAACATTTATGTCCAAAACACAAATATGTACTTTCAGAAGACAAACAGAAAAAATACTCTTCATGAATTCCTGAAAATTAGCTTATACATTAATTAGAATAAATGACAGAACTATGTAAAAAAATATGCAATTATCAACTACCAAACAATTACTAACTCTACGATACAAATGGTAATAGCTAACAGTTACACAGAACAGTTTGTATCTTCAAAATTTTTGCCTCCTAGATTTTTTTCTGGGCGAAATCATCAATAACATCATCATATGAAATCTCCCTGCCAAACGTCTGGTTGATGCTTTTGATGCCAAGGCCACTGAAGCGATCCTGCCCCATTGATGATCTGAGGTAGTTCTTGATTAGCTTCATCTTAGAGAAGCTCCTCTCGGCTGACGCTACTGTCACAGGTAGAGTGCAGGCATCCTTAGTGCAACCCAGAGATTGGGGTATAGTTCCTCCAGTTGCTTCTGATGAATGAAGGAGAGAAGCCCAATGCAGTCATGTTGTGTGAAGGTAAAGTCGGCAAGTTCTTAATTTCGAGGGCGGCCAGTTCTCTTCCATCAATGTCAGAGTCAGCTCCAGAGCTCAGTATCTTAGAGAGCTTTTCACACTTGCAGGACAAGTCTTCCTTGTTCATTGTGGTGAAGTTTAGGAGAACCCAAATATGTCCCTCACATCATCAAATGTTTTGAATCTCTCATTTATTGACCCGATGGCACAATCCACCACCACATTGAAAATTTGACTTCCAGCCTCTTTAAGGCTTCTGTAAATGGTTCGTTAGGAGCTTCGTAAGCAGAGTGCTTTTTTGTGGATCTGAGCCTCTCTCCTTCGCACAGCCTCCGCATTCATTTCCTCACATATGTCCCTAGCTACTTGTGCTGCAACAAAACCTATGTTTCTGTAGCTGGTGAGTGATTTTTGTTTTTGTGAGGAGGTGTTGACTGCCACATCAAACTGCATTGTAGGAGACTGCAGAAGTTTGCTCACATGGTTAACTGCATGAAGAATGTCACCATACTACTATGCAAATCTGAAAGCGATAAGACCCTACCTCCTCTGCAAGTGCTTGTGCTTCAGTCCTGGCTATGGCATCTGTGGCATTGTTTCTGACTTCCAACAGGGCCTCTCTGATGTTGTGGCTCTGGTCTCGCACGGCTCAATGCTCTTAAGCCGCTCTCCCACCTGGTTTCACTCCAAGACTTGAGTGTTATGCTCACGTACTTCTTTAGGATTGTCCATCTCTGTGTCGCTGCTACAAAAAGGTACAATTTTTGTACGTTGCCAAAGAAGCTGATGCATCTGTGGAAGCTTTAGCTGCATCAGCCACTACAAGATTCAGAGTGTGAGCCCCACATGGAACATAGAGTGCACGACAGTTCCTCTCTAATAACCTTGCTGAACACCTTTGTTCTTGCCTTCATGTTCGCTCCGTTGTCATATGACTGTCCTCTGCAGTCATCAAAGTGAATATTCAGTTCATCTAGTCTCTTCAGAATCAGAACTGATAAACCCAGGCCTGTACTTTCTGACGCCTCAAGAAAGCCCAAGAAGTATTCTTTTATTTCTGGTACTTCACCCATTTTAACAGTTCTGATAATAATCGACATCTGTTCTTGGTGGCTTATGTCTGGAATGCAGTCTAAAATGAGTGAGTAATATTTAGCTTGTTTTATCTGCAACAATGGCATCCAAGATCTTCCCACTAATGGCCCAATGAGCTCATTTTGAATGATGTTTCCTAGGTAACTTGAATGACTATATTGGCCACTTTCAACTCTGCTGATGTGTTGTTTCATCACTGGATCAAATTTGGCAAGCAGCTCAACCTCCTTCAAGAAGTTGCCATTGTCTCGATTGTACAATGTAGAGGAAGACCCCCTGAAAGCAAGGTTTCTCTCTGCCAGTGATTGGATTATACTTACAAGACGTGTGAGAACATCTCGCCGGCGTCTTCGCTCTACCTCCATTAATGACATTTCAGTTTGGTCAATGGTCCTCCCAGTTTTTAGCCGCAGTTTCAGATCCTTCCATGTTGCCATGTTATCTGCATGTTCTGAACTATTTTCATGGCCTTTCAGAAGCGAGCCAACGTTTATCCAGTCTGAAAGTCCATCCGTAATTAGTTTGTACGACTTCCTTGAAAACACCTTGCAGCAGAAGCAATAAAAGCATCATTCCTTGTAGAGTACATCAGCCAGCTTCGCTTTATTTTTTCCCCATTAATTAATGTTCTGTACATGTAATGGTGATGAAAGCTTCTACCGTCCTCTCTTTTAGGGAATGTGAAGTCTGGACTGATTTGAAATGGTCCTCGAGACACCAGATATGTCTTCTTGGCATCTGACAGGACAACTGGCCAGTCATACGGATCAAGCGGTGGAGCAGATCTTAGTTTTTGTTGCTCAGTAGAAATGCCTGTGTGTGGTGTTTGAAGCTGAACAGAAGATGGGCCACTTGTTGGTTCATCAGGCTCTACTTCTACTGGTGTTTGAGGTTGCATAGAGGATGGTCCTGCTGTTGGCTCATGATGCTCATCAGGCTTTGCTGAGGATGGCTTTTCCAAATATTTCAGTAGTTCTCCTGAGAAGAACATAACATTACATATTCTGTTAGATTTTGCTAAAATATTCTTTCTTATCTTGTTTGATAATTGATCTGTGAACAGAATTTGAGGTGATATGATCCATTAAATTTCACATTTCGAAATATTATAAATATTACAGAGACTAGCTTACTCTACACGATGCCTGAGCACTTGCCTAGCTTGATGGTCTACCTAACCTAGTTGCCTGAACTGTAATCATAAGAATATACAAGTGGCACATCTCACCTGTACTACTGGAAAGCTTCTCCTCCTCCTCTAATTTCTTCTTTTTCCGTTTTTCAGCGCTTGATGGATAATGTCGTTTCATTTTCCAAGATGCACGAAGTCACATCTAGTTAACCACAACTAATCTGCTAAATAATAATAATCATGATAATAATAATAATAATAATAATAATAATAATAATAATAATGTTTTACAATACTAGAAAAATTAAGCATTTAGGAAAGTATAAGCATATAGGAAGAATAAAGTTAAATAATATAGAAATAAGATCTCACAATAGTTATTTACACATAACGACCAAAACATTTCGTTTGTCTCCGTTTTATCACATTTGTCCCATACAAAAACTTTAATTAATACGACAATAATAATAATAATAATAATAATAATGATAATAATAATAATAATAACTTCAGCTATATTCCTATTCTTGCCCACTGAGCTATGACCTGGGAGCCTGTCTAGGGGCCTCCTAGTAGCAGTGGGGCCCTAAGCGGCCGCTTAGTCTGCTTATGCCAGGAAACGGCCCTGTTCTCGTGGCACAACAAATCTGAACCCCATAAGAGCGGCACATGAGGAAGCAGATACCCGGCTTTTTCTGCATGCGATCAACTGTCATTGCAACATCGTGGTGTCTGCAAGAGACACAGATGTCCTTTTACTCTTGGTGTCACATTTTTCAAAAATATATTGTGACAATCTTTGGATGATGGCCGGAGCAGCCAAAAGGAGGAAGTACATCCCTGTCCGTGCAGTCTATGATAACCTTCCACCAAATTCACTGGAATCTCTTCTTCCATTTCATGCCCTGACAGGGTGTGGCACCACATCCCATATTTCTGGGTACACAAAGCAGACAGCATAGAAAGTATTTTTGCAGCATCACCAGCTTCTGCTTGGCTTGGGGGTAGGAAATTTAACACCAAATCAACTGAAGTCAGCAGAAACGTTCATGTGCAGAATTTATGGTGTTGAGGGTGTTGAGAGTGTTGATGCCGCACGCAAAATTATGTTTGAAAAATCCTGCAAACCAAAACTGATGCCCCCCACAAGTGATTCCTGTAAATATTATATACAGCGTATGCATTATTATCAGTGTACACTTTGGAAAAATGCTCACCGCCCATTTCCACAACTTCTCGAAGTCACTGAGATGGGATGGAGACGAGACAATTCGGGATTGCGGCCCATACTGATGACACTTGATCCGATCCCTGAGGCTTGTGTTGAGCTTGTGTCTTGCTCTTGTCTTGCCAGGTGTCGAACCATGCGTTGCAAATGCAGAAAAACTAAACTTCCATGTACTGCAGCTTGTGGATGTAGGAAGGCAACTGGGCAGGATGGCTGTCTTAACGACAGTATATAAAGTAACAGTACTTCTCAATCTGCTTGTTTACAATGGTTTTGTGTAATATATGTAGCATGTTGTACTTTTAAATATAATTTTCGGTATATATCCCAGTTATTTTATTGTTTCTATAGACCACAGTCATAAATCATGTGTCTAGACAAAACCAAAGAACAAAACTTGTCCACTTGTAATTGCTCGCTTTCTATCTCCTGCACCCAACTACGTCACTGTAATAAAAACATTACATTATGTTAGTGGGACAACTTTTTCCCTAGCAAAGATAGAATGCTGATATTTACAGAATAGTTTCCACGTGATTCACTGATGAAAAATGCCAATTTTCGTCAAAATCCGTTAATTATTGACGAAAGTGTAAAAGAAACGCATAGTGCCATTTTACAAAGAATTGACTTTAACGACCATTATTTTTTAGCTATTTTGAAGGTGAAAAACTAAAAATTTGGCTTGGTGTCCTATTTCATCATTAAGAGGACCCTTGAATTAGGTAAAAAACACTACCTTTGGTTAGGTTAGCTTCCGCCCGAATTGTTCATTCTGACGAAGGTCAAGCTTTTCACTCCACCTTAGACCTACAGTAGTTTAACGTGGAATCCGAACCACGCCCCATCAGCGGCCAAGCGTCTTAACCACTAGGCCACCAAGGGTACCCATTAGGGTGGAGCGAAAAATACTTTTTTTCTAGTATGAAGTTCTAATAGTGATTAAAAGTTGCATTTAGTGGACGAAATATGCCTGCCAAAATATGAGTTCATTTGTTTAAAACTTTCAGCTGCCACCAGGGTGCTAAAGTTAACAATTTTGTGTAAAAAGGAAAAAAATGCTTCTATTTTAGGTTTGTCAAACTATTATAAAATGTTATCTTAGAATTATCTAATAGGTTGATTAAGATTCTTAAATGATAGGAATTCGTTTTGTAAAAATGCCTTTTCATATGCTTAATATCTTCAGCTGCCACAAGAGAGCTGAAGTTAACACAATTTAGAGTAACTGAGTCATGTTGAGACTACACTGAATGTTGTGGGGGAGGGTTTGGGGAGGGTGTGGGGGAGGGTTTTGGTGTAATTTCTTTCTGTGAGTCATTAGAACAGTGTGTTAACACTTGTCTTCTTAGGTAGTAGGCCTAGTCGCTCAGTTGATCGGAGAGTTTTTTAATATGATCGGAATATTATAAAACTTTATTTTAAAGTGATTTATATAGAGATAATATTGATTTTATTATAAAATGCTTGTTATAATGTATTATATAATTTTAGTTTATTTATATAATATATTATATATTTATATAATATATTATATATACTTATAAAATATATTATATATTAATTATATAATGTTTTGATGTTACAGGATATTTTGTGATTGTGAATTTTTCTTAAAAATATTATGGCATCAAATACTAAATATAAACATTTCACTAGAGAACATATGAAGTGTGCCATATTTGAAGTACCTTGTGAGATGAGTGATATGCAACTATCAACTTATAACTGCATTATGAAAGATTACCTGTTCACAAAACATTTAGTGAAGGAGCAGATGAATAACAAGGAGCCTTCATTTTCTGAAATAGCAGAGGCAGTTTCCAGAAAGGTAGAAAATATTTGGAAGAAGGCCTCTTTGCCAATAGTTTCACATACACGCGTTTTACAGATGATGCGAGTGTACCATGATAAATACAGGTCCTTATTAAAGCCATACAAGTCACGCAAGGATCAGCCTAAGTACAAAAATCAGCTTGAAGAATTTGAAAACTCTTCAAAATGCACTTTATTTGACATCTGCACCTGCAAATGTAAGGAGTTTAGGAGATGCTCATGTGAAAAGAGTAAGAAAGTCCCTCCAAAAGAGCACATGTGACACCTTCCAGTGGCAAAGCTAAATACATTTCCACAGCGCTAGTGAATTGCTTGAAAGAAAGGAATGTTGATATAGGGAACATCGTTGCAGTTGGCTGTGATTCGACAGTGGTTAACACTGGTAGTATTGGAGCCCGGGCAGAGCTGGGCACTTGCGGTTTTTTTTGCGGTACTGCGGTACTGCGGTACTACCGTGTTGGTCGGTACCGCGAAAGTACCGCGGGAAATTTGAATGCGGTAGCGGTACTGCTGTACTTTCAGCGATCCTTTGCGGTACTGCGTTATGCGGTACCGGTTTGGTAGTGCGGTAGTAGTACCGCAGTACCGCAGCCTCAAAAAAACGCAAGTGCCCAGCTCTGATTATTATTTGGAGGCACAATAAGATTACTGGAAGAAGCCTTTAATAAGCCATTGCAGTGGCTGATATGCCTTTTACACCTTAATGAACTTCCATTGCGCCATCTGTTTCATCACTTGGATGGTACCACTACTGGACCAAGAGCATTTTCAGGAGAAATTGGCCGAGCACTTTCAGACTGTGAAAAGCTTCCCATAGTTAACTTCAAACCCATTGAAATTCAAGAGGACATGTGTGAAGTTGATGTAGATGACATAAGTACTGACCAGAAATACCTTCTTGAAATTCACAAGGCTATATCAAGTGGAACATTCTCAAAGAGTCTTAGTCATAAGAGTCCAGGCAATATATCACATTCAAGGTGGCTCATTGTTAGGGTATACGCACCAATGTGGTTTCAGATAAAGCGTAAACCATTATGCCAATATGGTGCTAAACATATGTGGCATATGATTGCAAGAAGCCGGTATCTCCGTGAAGAGCTTAGGAGAGTACATGACTCAGTCATTCAGCGAAATGCATATTACGCAAATCAAGAAAACATTCTCATTGCAATGATAGCTGATGAAAGGGAGCATGTGCGTCAGTTGGGATTTAGGCGTATCATAAAAGCAAGGGCATGCATTCAAGAAACAGATGTTATCAGGTATTTTAAGGTGCCAGAAATAAATTTTTATGCCAAAGACTATACAGATCTCATTATGTGGCAAGATTTTCAGATAGCAGAACCACCGATAACCAAAGGAGTTTCTCTTGATGATATTGAATCATGCATCAAACATGGTACTACTCTTCATTCAGAATTATTTCAGTTTCCATGTCATACACAAGCCGTAGAGAGATGCGTCAAGCTCGTTACAGACGCTGCTGGATCAGTCTGCGGACCTACAAACAGAGACGGTTGGATTCGTGCTACATTAGAATCAAGGAAAAAACAGCCAAAATTTGACACAAAAGCAAATTACTAAATAGTCTTCAGCAAGAACCCTTTCTAGAGGGAGGTTGGTTGGGGAAAGGGTGGTAACTCCGCTAAGGCACGAAATAACGTTTCTTAACTGTCTCAAGCCAGTATAAAGGAGGAGAGACATCCTAATTATTACTGTTCCCTTTTTCAAGTAAATACAGAATCATACTTAATTGTCATTTTTAAGTTAACTTCAGCCCTCTTGTGGCAGCTGAAGATATTAAGCATATGAAAAGGCATTTTTACAAAACGAATTCTTATCATTTAGAAATCTTAATCAAACTATTAGATAATTCTAAGATAAAATTTTATAATAGTTTGATAAACCTAAAATAGAAGCATTTTTTCCTTTTTACCCAAAATTGTGTTAACTTTAGCCCCCTGGTGGCAGCTGAAAATATTAAACAAATGAACTCATATTTTGGCAGGTATATATCGTCCACTAAATGCAACTTTTAATCACTACTAGAACTTCATACTAGAAAAAAAGTATTTTTAGCTCCACCCTAGTACCCATTTATCTACCAACCACTTTCTTTATTGTGTGGAAGGATGAACAGCTGGGTTTTGCTGCGCGCCGGCTGCCGTCGGGTCTCGAACCCGGGGCCGATGGATTCTTAGTCAGCGACGGTAACCACTATACCACCGAGGCGCCCATGTCACCATATCACTAGTCACCAGCTTCTACTCAAAAATGCTCCTACAATTTTTTACAGGCCGGCCACTTTTCGTGAAAATGGTCTAGTCTACTATGCTTTTGTACCAAAATCGAAAATTTTCTTTTCCATTTCTGACCCTAAAGCTGTATAAAAACCATATATATATATATATAATATATATATATAATATATATATATATATATATATATATATATATATATATATATATATATGTGTGTGTGTGTGTGTGGTGTGTGTGTGTGTGTGTGTACTAACTGTACTTCTATTTATTTTCAGATTTATGATGATATGATTCATGATATGATCATGATACAAATTTCAGATTAGATTAGTTAGACTTAAATGGCTTGGGCAAAAGTTGAAACTCGTACCACGGATAAGCCAGAAGATTGGCTTCTTATAAACTTAATTCACAATTTGGAACCTAAGAAAGGGTCTCTTTTGCCATCTAATGGTGACGTCTTACGTCACTATCTATTTTTATCAAGAGGACCTATGAAAAAGAAATCACAGTCATATGCGATCGAAGAAGTACTAAGAAAAGTTAAAAAAATTTGGGATTGGGCCGGTATCACATGCCAAGATACTTCAAAAACCCGCGATCCGAGAAAAAAAGTAGAACAATTGATAAAGCAATATGAATAAGTCTCGAAAAACAAAACACAGGAAGAAAGAATAAATAAGAAGAGACCATCTTTCCTGAAAGAATTAAAGGAGTTATTTGATATTTGTTCTGAAAATTCCATAGAAATAATAAAAAAAGATCCATTAAGAACTTCGGTAACAAAGCAGCGAGATATAGAATTTCTAATAGACCAAAGAGGACCCAAAAAGCTTTGCTTAGGATCAATAGATAAAAGCTATCAAAACAAGTTTGAGAATCAGGTGAAAAGAGTGGAGCGTGAAAAATTACACTGGTCAACAACAATTTTGTCACAAGGGTTTTGATGGGTGTTCTAAGTGTACTTTTTCATGCTGAATCTAAATATGAAATCAGATTTTTTCTATCAGGCTTAGTTTACTTGTGACGCTATGTTCATTTTTTCCTCATTTAGCATGATCACCGGATAAAAAAATAATAACATATTATATATAATTAAGTATATAACAATATTATAATATAAAACATTATAAAAATAATAAATATAATAATATATTATATTAATTAATATAACTATAATAAAATATGTTAATATTAATATATATGTTGTATTAATTTTTCTGTAAAATTAGTACAATTTATTCCTTTGGGGAGAAAGTTCTGATAATGCTGGCAGGATAAATTTGGTCGGAGCAGCAGACTGTGCAGGTTGAAACATGTTTGTACCTGTTCAGACATGAGCCTAGTTTCTGTGTGTAGAGCAGCTCCAAGTCAGTCTGCTTGTAAATGTCACAGTGTTAACAGCTAGCTAGTGTCTGTTGCTTCTTGTTAATTTTACACCAGTGTTGTATTCATATAGATGTTTTGTAATGCCGCGGAACTGTCTGAATCATCCTAATTCCTTTTGTTATGTATGTGGTGATCTAACTTTAAAATCCCAGAAACGTAACTTTACACCATTAGTAAAAAAATGCTATGAACTTTATTTCGGATGTAAAGTAGACGATCAGGACAAGAGTTGGGCCCCTCACATTTGTTGTGTGACATGTGTAAGACTACTTACAGGATGGCTAAACGGTTCACGTCACATGCCATTTGCTATTCCAATGATTTGGAGGGAACCCAAAGATCACACAACAGACTGCTATTTCTGCCTGGTAAATACAAAGGGGATCACTTCAAAAACAAAGAGCCTTATGAAATACCCTAATCTACCGTCTGCAATGAGACCAGTTCCCCACAGTGCTCAACTTCCAGTACCAAATCCTCCTGAACATGTAAGTTTAAGTGATGAGGAATCAAACGTAGCTGTAGCATATCACGAGGAAAAAGATGAAGACATTTCTGATCCAACATTCCAGACTACCTGTTCCTCCAATGAACCACATTTACTGTCACAAGGAGATCTAAATGACCTAGTTCGTGATTTGAAATTATCTAAGAAGCAGGCTGAACTTTTAGGTTCAAGATTAAAGGGTTGGAATCTACTGCAACGTGACACTAAAGTTTGTTTTTTCCGCAGCCGCCATGATGAATTCAAAGAATGGTTTCCCATGAAGATGGACTTGTGTTTTGTAAAGATGTTAATTCAGTCATGGGGGCTCTTGGTCATGAACATAACGTGGATGAGTGGCGATTGTTCATTGACTCCTCAAAAGTCAGCTTGAAAGCAGTCCTTCTTCACAACGGAAATAAATTTCCTTCTGTACCTATTGCACATGCTGCAAACATGAAAGAGTCATACGACAACATGAAGTTGCTTTTAGAAAAGTTTCAGTATCAGAAATATAAGTGGAATATCTGTGAAGATCTGAAGGTCATTGCACTTTTGCTAGGGTTGCAGCTAGGTTACGCCAAGTACTGTTGTTTTTTATGTGAGTGGGACAGTAGGGACAAGCAAAACCACTACGTTAAGAAGGATTGGCCAAAACGCACCTCACTTGTTCCACGCAAGAAAAATGTTGTGAATAGTTCACTTGTTGACCCTGAGAAAGTGTACCTTCCTCCTTTGCATATCAAGCTTGGACTTATGAAAAACTTTGTTAAAGCGATGGATAAAGCGCAAACAGGATTCACATACTTGAGAAATAAGTTTCCCCGGATCAGTGATGCCAAGATTAAAGAAGGCATTTTTGTAGGCCCTCAGATCAGAGAATTGTTAAGAGATGAGAGATTTGAAGGAGAGTTGAATGAAGTTGAGAAAGCTGCGTGGCAGAGTTTCAAAAGTGTCTGCACAATTTTTTTGGGAAATCACAAGGCCGAAAACTATCCTGAAATAGTAGGAGATCTTCTTAAGTCTTACCAAGCAATGGGGTGCAATATGTCATTAAAGGTTCATTTCTTGGACTCTCACTTGGACTTTTTTCCGGAAAACCTGGGTGCGGTAAGCGACGAACATGGTGAGCGTTTTCATCAGGATATTTCTGCCATGGAAAACGTTACCAAGGCAAATGGAGCCCCAGTATGCTCACTGACTATTGCTGGACTCTTAAGAGAGACATGCCTGAGGCAAAGCACAGCAGAAAATCAAAACAAGCTACTTTTTAAACTACAGGTATGTCTTTTCGATCATATTTTAATAAGTATGTAACTATATGGGTTTTTAAAAATTAAATTGCATGTCACACAAAAACCAGACCTGATAGAGAAATTTTACAAACTTATTTGGATTCAGCACAGAAAATACTATAAGAATAAGGTATTTTCATTCTAGGGACACGAACAAAATTTTTTTTTGTTGCCCAGTGAATTATTTAAAGAGAAGGAACTAGAGAGACAGGAAAAACTCAGTATGACCTTGTAAAGAGATATTGAAGGAGAAATAGCTATTCCTAATGAACCAAATCCTATTCCAAGTACATCATGTGCTAGAGATGAGGATTATACACCTCCTCCATCAAAAACTTCATGCAAAAGAAAAAATATTGTACAGAATCCTATTGTTTCAAATATGGCAGATCGTCTTAACCTTTCTGTTCGCCAAAGACCAGGGTTTGATGCTGTTATGCAAGTCAATGCGATAAAGGCCTGAGCGATATCACTTTATCAAAATCAACGATGCACAGACAAGGGATAAAAAGCAGAATTGAAACTGCCAAAATGGTCAAAGAAAAGTTTATACTACTTGAACATTGTGCTCTACACTGTGATGGGAAGCTCTTTTCTAATAACAGTGGGGAAACGGGAGAAAGGCTAGCAATAAGTGCGTCAGGGATCCCTTCAGCACCTGAGGGAAAAATTCTTGCTATACCAACTATTCTGGATTCCTCTGGTAAAATGCAAGCAAACGCAGCATTTAATGCTGCAAAAGATTGGCACTTGGACCAAAACATTTGAGCACTGTTTTTTGATACAACAGTGTCTAATACAGGTTGGATAAATGGAGCCTGCATCATTTTAGAAGAGCTCCTAGAAAGGAAGATAATGTGGCTTGCATGGAGGCATCACATTTACGAAAGAGTCTTGGCCGCTGCATTTACTCAAATATTTGGCACTACCACAGGCAGGCCCAGAAAATGTTATTTAAGCAGTTTCGAGATAAATGGAAGACATTAGACGTCACAAAACCTTATACAACTTTGAAAATTACAAATAGACAGATGAAATCAAAGATGCAACGAGTAACCCAAGTTTTGAAGATGTTAAGCGACACAGATACCGGAAACATATTTCTCAGGAATCATTATAGAGAATGCGCAGTAGTTGTTCTCCAAATTCTTGGACATATACCACCTAACGGAGTTCGTTGGCTCCGTCTGGGAGCAATTTATAATGCTTGCTGGGTGGCAACTATTCTCTATTCTGCTAAAATACTAGTATTCAGCAAACAAATGGATTATTCTGAAGAATATGTGAAACACTTAGAGGAGTTCTGTTTATTCAATGATTTATATATCCAACCATGGCTCAAAGCACTAAAAGCGTCGGATGCAGCAATCAATGATTTGACTTCTATAGTGACCTTCACATATATCAGTGGTTCCAAAACCCATGGTCGCGACCCAAGTGAGGGTCGGGAAGGTGTTCCCATGTACCAGCGTTTAGGGTCGCCAGGCCAGGAAAATATTGTATTCAGGGTCGCCACCATAAAAGTTTTGGAACCACTGACATATATGGTGACACAGTGGACAGAAATGTAGCTCATCGTACAATCAAGATATTCGAAGGCTTTTACTGGTACCTAACTGAGGAGCTTATACCATTTTCATTATTTTCTTTACGTATATCTGATGAAGAGAAAATAAACATTGCTACAGAAATTATTAGATCACACTGAAATGATAAGAACGGCTCGTATCCCCAAAGTGGCAAACCAGTATTTCCTTTGATCAATAAATCAACCAAACTAGCTTCCCTAGCTGGACCAAAATCCTGGTTTTTCTTTGATGTTCTACATAGCAATGGAAAATGGTTAAATAAACCTGTTAAAACATGGAAAGAGGATAGAGATTTCATTCAAATCTCCAATTTTGTACGTAGTGTTAAGGTTGTTAATGATGCGGCAGAGCGTGGAGTACAAGTATCAATTGAAGATTTCGCAAATTGCATCACAACAGATGAAGAACAAAGACAACAACTCCTGCAAGTTGTGGAATATCAAAGAAGTTTGTTGCCATCTTTTAAAAAGAGTTCCTTAATTCAACTGCTAGAATAGCTTCAATCATTATCAGTATTCACATTTTATTTCATATATTCATTTGCTCTACTAAGTAATTTTTCTGTTGAAGGTATTGTATGTTTGTTGAATAAAAAAAAAAAGATGGGGCTCAAGAGCTGGCATGAAATGTTCAATCTCTTGAGGTGTTCCCACCTGGGAAATATTGTGAGTCTCAAATATATTCCAAGGCCCATTGCAGCGAAGCTACATTGAGATGATGCTTCACAGGTGGCGGTAACATCTATTCTCTAAATTCCATTCAAGACAAAATGTAGAAGAAAATGTTAAAAAATAGACATTTCTGCCTTTTAATTTTCTAGTTTGGTACAAAAACATAGTAAATTGGGTATCAATCGATAGCTATTAATTTTCTATCCAAAATTAATTGTACATCGAATGAGGTTATAATAAAATGCAAGAAATATATAACCGAAAGACTTCCGAAAATCGACAATTTTGATAAAGGAAAGGGGGAAATTGGTTTTGTAGGCCTAGGTGGTCCGAAATTGTAAAATGAAAAATAATTGCTATTTTCTTACTTAGAGCGACAGGTGTAATGATATTAGGAGGTTGGACCCGTGAAAAAAAGAAGTTGGTCAAAATGGGACACCTTACCCTAATAATAAAACAACGGAAATGGCTATTTTAAATCTTATGGAAAATGTAAATAAGCTAAGGAGAACAAAGAAATAATGATATCGATATTTATGGATTTGAGTAAGGCGTTTGATGTAATAGATCATAATATTATACTTAATAGATTATATTGTTACGGCTTTAGAGGAGCAATCAGTGATTGGTTTAAAAGTTATTTGTCCAATAGATATCATTTTTATCAGTAAAAAGGTTTGCTCAACTAAAGCGCTTGTCAAACATGGTGTGCCACAGGGCTCAGTTCTGGGTCCACTGTTATTTTTATTATATATAAATGACCTTCCACGTTCATCTGATATACTGAACTTCATAATGTTTGCAGATGATACAACTCTCTTTTTCTTGCAAAGATGTTAATACAGCTAAAAATATATTTCATTCAGAATTCATCAGTGTAATGAAATGGTTGACCCCGCATGAACTCTTCCTAAATACCAGTAAAACAAATTTCATCATTTTTACTAATAAAAGAAATGCATATCTTGATGAACTTAATGTTAATGAAATCGCCATAAAGGAGTGTACTGTAAAAAAATTTCTTAGTGTAATGCTAGATAAGAATTTGCAATGGAGTGATCATGTAAATTATATCGCGAAAAAGATTTCAAGGAGCGTTGCTATAATGTTTAAACTTAGAAATGTAGTCCCTAAACAAGTTTCATTGACTCTTTATCATACTCTTGTTCTTCCTTATATAACATACTGCACCCTTGTTTGGGGAAACTCCGCTAACAACGCATTAAATGGTATCTTTGTCATCCAAAAACGAGCAATAAGGTTATTATCTGATGCTGATTTCCTTGATCACTCTAGTCAGTCTAGTGCAGGGGTTCCCAAATTGGTGTTCCGCGGAACACTTGTATACCGTGAGAAGTGTTCCGCGGAACACAATTTGGGAACCCCTGGTCTAGTGCATTATTTAAAGAGCTAAACCTACTAAAGCTCAACGATATAACCAAACTGGCACATTTTATTTTTATTTACAAGTGTAAGAACAAAATCATTAATTTGCAATGGGTAAATAGATATTTTGTAACTCATCAAGAAATCCACTCGTATCAGACCAGAAATAGATCAAAGCTTGTTATACCTCAATTTAGATTGTCTTCATCTCAAAAACTACCCATTTTCATTGGATTGAAACTATGGAATGACTTGCATGCCGATATAAAAAATATTGTGAATGTAAATTTGTTTAAAACCAAGTTGAAATCCCGATTAATAATGGCGTACTAACAAAAATCCAGGATTAATGTCCACTAACATTG
This sequence comes from Bathynomus jamesi, assembly GCA_023014485.1. Classification (NCBI taxonomy): domain Eukaryota; kingdom Metazoa; phylum Arthropoda; class Malacostraca; order Isopoda; family Cirolanidae; genus Bathynomus; species Bathynomus jamesi. Next base: position 439,771 of record JAJOZX010003822.1, read on the forward strand.
TTTAATATTGTCCATTAATATTGTAGTACATGTTTTAGCTATTAATAATACTTATTTACCTATTTATTTATTTATTATTATTAATTTATAACAACTAGCTGCTTATTTTTAATAAGAGCCCAGTAAAGCCTAAAGTTTAAGGGCCAAATAAAATAAATAAATAGTTGAGCTTTACAGTTATTCATATCATTGTAAATTGAAAAAATTTATTTATTTATTATTATTAATAAAGGTTATTCTATCTATCTATCTATCTATCTATCACTCTTATTAGGAAGAGAGAGGCTCTTTTCTAAGGCTGGTGATCTCATTACAGACACTATTTTATGATTAAGCTAAAAATAATACTGAGAAATTAATTTTGTTCAATCAGAATCTAAATACAGCAATCCCTCGCCAACCGCGGGGGATACGTTCCTGAAAACTCCCGTGGTTGGCAAAACCGCGGTTGGTAACACTAAAGGCTTATGGGAAATAGGGGATTAGGTTCCACGACCGTGGTTGACACTCACATTTTTCATAATTACGCATCCTATTCACTCAGTAAACATGAGAAATATGTACCTGTACGAACAAAACAACATTAATATATATATTAACATTACCATGAACATTAACGAACAAAACAACACTAAATATTAATAGCGAATAAGAATACTTTTATTTACCTTTAGTAATGATGGGATGACCTTCACCTCACTATCAACATCAATTCGACGCTTAGAGGCCATAATTACACTTATAAATGCAAATATAAACGAAGTAATAAATGATTGCTACGGCGCGGAACACGAAAAACTGTGGTTAAGCAAAAATGTAGACCGCGGTAGCCAAAACGATATACAAAAAATTTTGCGTGGATACTCGAAACCGCGGTTGGCAAGGGATTTTATTCATAAAACAGTAAAATTAACTCTTCTTTTACTTTGTTACTAAAGGAACTAGATTTTGGTGGTATGTCGGTTCCGTACCTTTTATTTATTATTGTTTAGCGGTTTCAAAATGTAATTTTGTTTGCATAAGGAATAAAACGTTAAAAGATGAAAATTTTTAATGTCACCTTCTTTTTTTTACATTAGTATCATTGCTGTTTGGGAATTGGTTAGTTATCATTACTCTTAATTAGTTAGTTTTTAGTTATTATTTGTCTCGAATTCTGGTTAAACTTCATCTACAGTCTGGAGGTCCATTCACACAAATTATGAAATGTAATTGCCTGCTTGCATAAGAAACTTAATTAGTTCCCAAAAATTGTGTTTTTTTTTTCAAAGATTTAAAGAAAAGTGTGGTTTAATTAAAAATAATATTTCAGCGGAAACATATGAGCCTATGTACAGTACACAAAGTACATTTTATATATATTCAAGGTATTCCTTGAGCGGAAATGAGTCGAGCAGAGACACAACTGGAGCTAAAGTGGAGCCGGAGCAGCCCTTGCTGGAGCGGAGAGGATTTGGAGGAGTTGGACAAGAAAAACCCTGGATGGAGTAGAGCAGAGCTGGAGCAGCAACAATTGGAGCGGAGCGGAACTGGAACCAATAAAATCGGACCACTGCAAACCTAGTATAAGAGTCTTTCAATGGCGAATTTCCCATTTTGTAAATATTCCAATAACGCATATCCAATACTCTATTGTATACACCAGGTGATTACAAATGATCTTCCCGATTTTAAACATTTATTTTGAAAAAACTAACAAAGCTACAGCGAAAAGCAAGATATACACATAAATAATATTTCAGGTAATTTTCATACGTAATGTTGAACACGTCACAGATAGCTCAAAAGTTAACGTGTTTTGTGCTCTACCGCTGAGAAAGTGTGCGGTCCATTCTTCTATGCTGAACAAACAATTAACAGTATCATTTACTGCGATATGCTACAGCTGTGGCTGATACCCCATTTGCTAGAAGACAAAGCTGATGTGTGGTTTCAGCGCATTTGGTACGATTGGTCCATTGACGATTGGTCCAATGACGATTGGTCCAATGACAATTGGTCCAATGACGATTGGTCCAATGACGATTGGTCCAACTGGTAGCGTATACAACGACGAGTATAGCTTAAAACCAATAGTTTACGTGGAAATGTTGGGGTTCGACTTACAACATTACTGTGTTAGATTTCATAAGTCACATCTATTTTCCCTTTACAACTGCTTTTGTGAAACCCATGGAGCGGCGTGTGTGCGAAATAGTGTTATCCAAAAGAGGAAAGGAAAAACCCTATGCACCGTAATGTAGAGGTACGTGGTCTATACGGAGGCTCCGCCCCCGTACTCCCGAGACCTAAATTATACAATGGGATAAGTGTGTGGAGGAACTGTACCCACCATGCCTGGGCAGCCGGAACAAGGAACAAACTAATGTAAAGGGTAAGTACGACATTATAAACAGTCTTCATTTATTACATACCAATAAAACCTTTAAAAGCAATATAATAAGTTTGTTTCAAATAAAAAGAAGGATTAGTATTATTATACTTCTGTACACCACCAGTATTTCCAAATATTAAATCGCCATAATTAACAAATCTATCTGTAATAGAAAACCAAGGTTGTCTCTTACTAAAAATATTAGCATTACCACCATAGGCTTTAATCTGATACTGAATACCTGATACTGCATTTTTCTCTTAGTTAATAAGTATGCTTTATGCTTTTAGTTTAATATGTAGCTTTTAGCTATAGTATTTTATAAATAAACAAAGTAATATGTAGCTTTTAGCTATAGTATGTTTATAAATAAACAAAGTAATATGTAGCTTTTAGCTATAGTATGTTTAAATAAACAAAGTAATTTCAAATAATTATTATATCAATTTCTGTAAATAAAGTTTTTTCTAAGTTTCATTTAACTTCATTCCATTTAACGCCCGATTGGACGAATCGTCGTTGGAAAAATGGTCCCTTGGACGAATTGTTTGATTGGACCAATCGGCATTGGACCAATCGTCATTGGACCAATTGTCATTGGACCAATTGTCTGGGACCGGGTTTCAGCAGGATGGTGCGACACCACATTTCCACAATGAGGCCACAACATTCCTGAGTGAGCAATTGCCTGATCGTTCGATCGGGTGTGGGAATCCCATTCCTTGGCGGGCGGCTCACAGACCGGCTTACTTCTTCCTCTGTGGCTATGTCAAAAATGAAGTTTTTGTTCCACCAATGCCAACGACTTTGGAACACTTGAAGGAAAAGATACGTGAGGCTGTTAGAAAAGTTCAGTATGATATGCTACAAAATGTATGGAGGGAAAGAGAATATTGCTTTGATGTCTGCAGAGCCACAAAAGGAGCTCATATTGAATTTCAATAGCTTGTAAATAAAACTTTTTTAGTTCTTCTTTATTTGCATATCTTGCTTTTCGCTGTAGCTTTGTTAGTTTTTTAATAATAAATGTTTAAAATCGGGAAGATCATTTGTAATCACCCTGTACCAACATATATATAAAAAATATGGTTTGAAAGTTATTTCAGTATTTAATTATTTACCTCGCTAACACTAAAAGCATTTGACGATTTTTTTTATTCCCGAGAGCGCTTACATATTCTATAAAAAGAGTTCATGACCTGCAGTTTCTCTCTCTCTCTCTCTCACTAGTATGTTTTATATTGTCTTTCAGCAATTATATTATATTTATATATTACAAATCAAAATTTAAATAATCTTTGAAATAATAGAAAATGATAATAGATATAATAATAGAAATAATAGAAAAGAAAAAATGGTGAACAATACAAATCATGATACATTCTTATTATAACTATGGCGTAATATATTGGAAACTTTTAACATCTAATTCATATAGTTTATGATTGCACCCATTTAAGACTGAATTTTGCATATACGAGTAAAATAGGTGATTTTCATTGTTTAGTAATAGTCACAAGTTGCAATATATATATATATATATATATATATATATATATATATATATATATATATATATATATATATATATATACATACACAAAACATACACTTGTAGGAGTTTATAAGTGTTTCTTTAGTGAGCTGCAAAACGATATTAGTGATGGTGCTTGTCTGATACTTATGGGTATAGCGTTCCAGATATCTGCCCCTTTGTAGGAGAGACCATTTCCTGCAATTTGCATGGAATAATTTGGTTTATGTATGAAATCATTGGGAAGTCTTGTATTATGATTATGGTTGATCTGATAGAGGGGTAATCGCCAAATCGACCTGTGAATGGCCGAAGTATAATTTCTCTTATTAGCAACTTTGTACATACTGATACCGACAGTAAATTTATACAGGTTATTTAGTTTTAGAATATTTAAGTTTCTGTTATCATTGTCTGAGAGAGTTCGTAAACAGTTTTTATGGATTACTTCTAGCAGATACAGTATATAATTCTTTATAGTATCCCATGCTGTGATTCCATATTGGAAGTGTGGATGGATAAATGAGTAATACAGTGTGAGGAGGGCATTTTAGGTAATTGTTTTTTTTTTTTTTAGTTTAAACATTATGTAGAGAAATCTAGATATTTTTTATTTGATATGTTGTGTGTGGCTTTTGAAATTTATTTTTTCATCTCCTGTCACTTGATGCTAAGAACTTTAACTTCATTTACTTTTGTAAGAGGAGTGTTTCCCATTATTTAGTTATGAGCATATATAATGATTCTGTCAAGTTTAGTAAAGCTTATTTGCACACATCCATTTATAGACATGATTTAATTGCCTGTTCATTTCGTTCATTAGTTAATTGATATCGTGGTGTGTAGAAGTGAGTGTTGTATCATCTGCATAGTGAATACAGTCTAATGTTGTTGATCAATAAAAATAATTTACATGCATTAAGAAGAGTAAGGGTCCAAGGATTGATCCTTGTGGAACCCCACTTTCCAATATAGCATATTCTGATGAATGTCATTTACTTTAACATACTGGTGACGATTAGAGAGATATGACTTAAATCAATTTAGCATATTTCCCCTTATGCCATCTGTGTTTAATTTAGTAGTATGACCGCAAAATGTTAGAGTGCAATGCAATTCAATTACAAATGTTGATCAATGTTGCAAGATTTTATGCAACAAGGGGGGGAATGTTGCAAGACGTTATGCTACTATGGGGGAGGGGTTATCCCCCAAGTTGCAATTAACTCCCCAGCATGCTGGGGGGGACCTCTTTGTGCAAGAAGATGGGACGGCCTTACCCCCAAAGGGGTATACCTTACCTAAGAGAGAGAGAGAGGAGGAGGAGGAGAGAGAGAAAGAGAGGTGTTCGCTTGACAGGAGCCAAGAGCATATTAAGACTTCAGCCGAGCGCCGCTGTCTTATAAGGTCCTAATCAACCAGTTGGCTTAATCCGCCAGTTGGGTTAGAAGGCTTCTTAGAAGACGTAAATGGCTTGTTCAGGTGTACATTATTAGGGTTGAGTTGACAGATTGCGCTATTTAATTAATTAAAGCATATATTCTGGCTTTCCGCCAGTTGGCTTCACCCACCAGTTGGCTTAACCAGCCAGTTGACGTAGAATACCTAGAACGCAGATGTATATATTACCTTTTCAGCTGCCAGATTGCGCTATTCAGATATTCTTGACAGTTGGTTTAGAAATCCGTCAGTCGGTTTAGAAGGCAGCCATTTGGTATAATTAAATAATAATGTCGTTTACAACCAAAAGAATTAACTAAAACACCATTACATCATTCTGTTTATTTAGACGAATTATTGGAATCAATTTCACGAAATATATAGAAAATAAATATACAGGGTGGGGCACGGGAACCAAGTGTTTTTGGAATAATCAGGAAAATGATATTTATTTTTGCAAAGAAAATATATTGGTAGAACAACATTCGTAAGAACATAGCATTTCATGTCATAATAATCATGTACCGAAAATTATATCTGGCATATGATGTCCTTGGCCGTCGACGCATTGTTGAAGGCGTTTACGAAAATTGGCCTCCACTCTTCCCAGCAGGTCTCTGTTGATTTGGATGATTTGTTGACGGATCGCTTCCTTCAATGCATCTAATGTACGGGGCTTGTCCTCGTAGACACGTGACTTGAGGTACCCCCATAGAAAGAAGTCACATGTGGACAAGTCAGGGGACCGAGGGGGCCATGCAATGTCACCAAATCTCGAAATGAGATGGTTGGGAAACAGGGGGCGAAGAACAGCCATTGACGCTCTGGCGGTGTGTGGCGTGGCTCCATCTTGCTGAAACCACAAATGTCGACGAGCAATACGCCTTCTTCGTAACTCAGGGATGAAAAAGGTGTTCACCATCTCAATGTAACGCCCAGATGTTATGGTAACGGTAACCCCATTTTGTTCGAAGAAATAGGGACCGATGACGCCAAACTTTCCCACCGCGCACCAAACTGTAACCTTAGGGCTATGCAGCGGTTTTTCATGGAGTTGTCGCGGATTTTCAGCAGCCCAATACCGACAGTTTTGATTGTTGACGGCCCCATTAAGGTGGAAATGGGCTTCATCACTCATTACCACCATCATGTTTTCATTCTGCTCATAAAGTGCAAGCATTTCCTGTGCAAAATTCAGTCGTTGGGGGCAATCGTTTACATTCAATTCCTGCACCATCGCTAACTTGTATGGGTGAAAATGTAATTCTTCATGCAAAATCCGTCTAACAGTACGATTGCTGATTCCGAGTGCAGCTGAATGTCTCCGAGCAGAGCGGCCTGGGCTTTGCAACATCGCTTGTCTGACCCTTTCAACGTTCTCTGGAGTACGCACAGTGCGTTGCGGCCCCTTCGGTTTTGTTTTCATTATTGAGCCTCCTGTTCGAAGATTGTTAACCCAACGTAAGATTGTGTCACGAGCGGGAACAGAGTCATTTCGATGAATGTTGAATCTGCGGCGAAACGCACGCTGAACTGCTGTCACTGACTCGCCACTCCTAACAAAATGATCATACGCGAACATGCGGTGTTCTAACGTCCACTGCTCCATGATGGCACCTGAAAGATAAAGGTGAGTGTTAGTTAAAGTTAAATGCTATGAACCCAGGAATGGAATGCTACCTACCGCACGCCCCTCCCATTCCTAATGGCCGATTACTAGCTATTCAAAAAACACTTGATTCCCGTGCCCCACCCTGTACAATCAAACGATGGAATATACCGGTGTCCCATTCGAAATGAAACAACTTTGAAACTCTGTAATTTTTAAAGTATTAATGTGAGAATGTTGAAACTTTGCCAGTTACTACATCATATGGATAAGTTTTTGTCATAATGTTTTTTGTTTGTTTCAGATTGAATTATGTTTACCCTACAAGAAAAAGCGAAATGTGTGTTATGGATGGCTGAGTTGAAGCCCCCTACTCTGGTGCAACGGCGATTCCGTACAACCTTTCACAAGGAACCACCCCCCAGAAGAGACCTATATGCATGGACCAAGAAATTTGAGGAGACTGGCAGTGTTCTAAAGGAACACTCTGGAGGGCGTACCCGTACCCCATATGTTTTTGGCCCTGTTGATTCAAATGAGTCTGCGTATACACCATCACTATACTCATCCTTGATCTCGTCAGTTAACTCTCCGAGGAATTCCCCAACAGCTGGCATGTATTCACCCTCCCTCGCTGTGAATATTACGCTATCTGTATCAGCGTAAAGAACACTCCGCCCAAGAGAGTGCACTAGTCCCCAAAGCTTGATGCTGGCGTAGGCCGTTGTGAAGCTGGCTATAGGTATGTTTGTAACCCGTAAGGTATCTGAAGCCAATTCGGTGATGTTGTACTTTATTATGTAAGTACTGCCTACATTCACGATCTCCATAACCTCTTTATCGGGAGCGTTGGCATAATCCCAGACTTCACTATAGCTTTGTGCCAAATGAACGTTCCCTTTGCCAGTATTCTGTGCAAATTTCACCCAAAGACTGTTTAGACAACTTTGCACTAAAGCACTTGCCAGGATTCTTAACAACTTGGGAGCGGTCAAGCTGTATACCTTTATGGGCGTGGTAACGCTGAATATAAGCCGGTTTTTCATCTTCGGTATCAACGCCTCGCGGATATCCCGACGCTTCTACTTTATCATTCAAAAAAGCGTTTATATATGACGTGAAAAGGTTGGGTAGCTTCTGAAACCTGACCTCATGTATCTTCAATATTCTGTAGCCATGGCGAACGGCTTGGTCCAGCTCATCGCTTGTATATACACCTCTGATCTTACGCTGGTTGGATGTATGGTTACAATAACCGTTGTTCTCCTCTGCGCACTTCACGGACAGGGGAAACATGAGCTTGTGATCTATAACAACTGGTAAGATCGGCATCCATAAATCGCGAGGGGGGAGCACGTCTACGAAAGAGAGTCCAAAGTAGCGTTCATTCAAGTTAGCTGAGAACTCTTCGAAGGTTGGCACAGTGGGACTCACTAGTTTTTCAGGCGCACCTATGGGGTACGGAGTGTTCTTCATCACGTAGGAGTATAAAGAACGGAAGTCGTAGTAATGGAGTTTCACGCCCTCCGTAGGCGGAAAGTATAGCTTGAATGGGTTTGTACGCCCTCCAAACAAGCTGTCATCGCATTTGAGGGAGTCTAACACCATTGAACGTTTGATGGCCCTTATTTCTTCACAGTACTGGCCATCTGTTTTCATCCGTGCGTCATACTCATGCTCCCACACGATTTTGTGAGTGAACTGAGAGCCTATAGGTTGGTCGCGGTTCAGGATCCATGCGAAGCTCTCGGCGGGGGATCTTCTATGGAGGCCCCTGTGACGGCACACTCAAGGCGTGGGCATCCATGCCACCAGCAGCCGTTAAAGTAGTACACAGTCTTCTCACCAGTGGTTGGATCGTAACTTAGGCCATCAACCCAAAAACACGACCACTGACCTTGATGGGTACTTCGCCTGTGTTGCGGGCGTGTTTTATGTATACCCCGGTCTGTTGCTCTAGGTGTATGAGCCAGTAAATAGCCTTGTACCAATAACTGCGGGGATTGTTTCTGTGAATGACTGCTAAGGTGTCTTTAGGCATGAAGTTATTCTTGAAAACCGTAAAACATAATGAGGCGATCGTGGTTGCGACTTGCAACGGATCGCATTTGAAACGGGCTATGTACATCCTTCTAAAGGCGTGGAAACATACTCTCAGCACGCGCACATCATTCACGCAATAACGTTCACATTCATCAGCTATACTGTACGGACTAGCTTCATTAAAACTGTTGAGGTAGTGGTCAAAATCTTCACGCTCACTATCACTCATGTTGGTGTAGTTAAAGTAATGTTTGGATGGAGGTAGTCCTACGTAATTTAAAGTTTCGCTAGTGAGAAATGTGTAAGGGAAATACCCTTTTGAAACTTCAGCGGCTACGCCCATGACCTTGGGTAGCTTTGCTAATTTACAAGATTTGAACAGCAGGGTGTCCTTAAACTGTACATTACCTCTTATCTGCATTTGTATTAGTTTGTTGCCTCTTTTCAAGGGATCACCTGTAAATATCGCAGACGACTCGTGTTCAAGCAACTCCTTGTAAAGGAACTGTTTGTCAAATTCTGCCCCGTTATGGGCAAGAATATACATAGTCATTTTTTTGAACTTGTCCGCTAATTTGACAATATAGGATATAAAGAGTTTCATAGGGTTGTCGTGTGCAATCTTTTAAAAAACGTTTGTCCGTTTATCACATTTGTGACACTCATCACACTCGACCTCCATACACTCGTCACAGAGAGTATGACTTACAAGTAAATGTGGTATAACCTCCTTGGTCAGCGTTCGTGTAAGTTTCTATATCGTAGTACACGGTTATACAAGGGTTATTTTTAGGCTTAGCATCTTTCATATAACATACATGCTTCACTCCATCCGCCTTATATTTTTCATGACATGTAGAACAGTGAATTTCGTCTCATTTATGCACAAACTTGCCCCTATTATCCATCATATGAAACCTGCCACATCCACAGATTCTCATTTTCCTGCAAGTGCCAATTGATTTATGGAGCGCAAAGCATTTATTATTGAAAAATGTACGTCTACACATATTAAAATCCCTCTCCTCGGTTTCAACTGCACGACTTTCACATTTGGGGCTTTAACACTGCTCACATACCACACAGCACTCCTTACAATGTTTCACTATATCATCCGCAAACTCGAGACATCCCTTACACAAATCATGATGCCTTCTATATTTTCGACTTTTATCATAACTAGCGTAGAGAGTCCTTATATTACAGATAGGGAGATACGATGTTCCTGACAATCCTAAATTAAGTAGAGGTCTTGTACGATGTCTCACTCAGCTTTTAAAAAGATACACAGTCCTACGACGATCATCCATTCCAAATACAACTATACAAACATTCATTTCCTGCTCGACCCTTCTCAGCTCTTCACGACCCATACACTCAAACTCAAACTTACAATCTGAAACCAGTTTACGGGCACGTTGCATAACTGTAGGCAACCAATTGTTTTGCGTCCTTGTATTTAGCACAGTGAACATATGAGCTAAGACTATTGCTATAAAGCCGCAACCACAATCGACGTTTAAATGCTTTCTGTAAATAACCGGAGAATTGAAATTAAGAGTATAAGGTGGGGCACTATGACCAGCAACCGGGAATACTCTGTCACTATCTATCATGAAGTTGTCCATATTGAAGGCTGTACTACTTTGAGAAGCTTGCATTATACGGCTCAAGATATATTCCATGTCTACAGTTGCCAAGCGTCTGAACGGTATTACTACCCGAAAATCATCTACGTCCCCGTCATCTAAACCGAACCTGAAGTACAACCTCGTCTGGACTTCACGTTCGTCGCTGTTCTGAAGGGTAAACTCTACATTACGTTCAACTACGCGTCGCAGTCCAACTCCGTTGGTATACAGGGATCCAGGGTCAACCCTGACCACGTACCGATTTCTAGTCAGGGCAGGGGAGCGGTGCGTACCAACTCGAATGTTATACCTTCCTCCACAGCACGAGAAGCTGCTGCTGGTGTGGATGAATTACCCTGAATTGAACAGGAATAAAGGGATATATTTGAGGAAGATACTAATGTGGGGGTTGTGTCGTAAGACGTAGAGGGTTGGAGCTCTATTACTGGGGTTCTAGCAACCGGCGCAATCCTGGCACGTTTTATACCTGACGTGTAGGATTCTTCATCATGCTTCCACTTTGAATTGCCGCATGCTACAGGTATCGCTGGTGAGGTCTCGTCAGCGGGGGTGGAGTCTTTGCTGCACGGTCATCGGGGTCCTCTGTAATATCGATGAGGGGGGGGGCTGTACATCGTCGTCATTCACGTTCTGAAGAAGAAGAAAAAGAATATAAGGAGAGCACTTAAATTTTGTTATATGTGTAAATGATCCACTTAGGGGTATGACGTGTTGGAGATGGAATCTGTAGAAAAATTCAGGTTCACAAGCCCATCCCAGTATTATATCTGGCCCTACAGGATGTGGTAAAACGTGTTATACTTAAAATCACTAAAGATAAGGGGAGATGTTCTCAAAATTTGTGCATAAAGTAATATGGTGCTATTCGACGTATCAATCAGTGTTCAACGAGTACCAAGATGAATTTTGTTCCACAAAGGTGTATATGACGTTAATTCGTTAAAGGGAATGAGCATACAGTCATTGTAATTGACGATCTCATGTTGGAAATGGATAAAACGTTTGCCGAGACATTTACAGTTTCCCACCATCTTAACATAAGCGTATTCTTCATCAATCAGAATCTATTTTTCAAAAATAGATACATGCGCGATGTGTCGTTAAATACACAATATCTAGTCTTATTCGCGCAACGTAGAGATGTGTCACAAATTGGGGTATTAGCCAATCAAATGTTCCCGAATCAGCGTAAGGAGTTTTTGGAGGTTTATAAAGAAGCCACAAGTCAGCTTTGTGACCTTCACCCGCGAAACACGTTTAGGGTGCTTCTAAGAACGAATATATTCCCAAACGACCTGAAACGGTGTATATTCCAGAATGACAAATAGGCTGAAGAAATATCGTGAATTAATAAAAATCTATCAACGATTGCCCCGGGCACTGCAACAGATGTTTGTTAAAAATATCGACTCCGACTTTTTAAAATGCATCTGTGAAATCTGTCTTAATGTTATAAAATGTAATGTGCCAATGAAACCCCCTCAGAAGGCTCGCTTACGTCGTTACAAGAACATAATACGTGCGCTCGCTCGTAAAAGTCAAACTGGGGAAGAAAAAGCGAATTATTGTACAAAGAGGGGATCATTCCTCCCCATCTTATTTTCAGTTTTGGGACCTTTACTGACTAGATTAATATAATGAAGAAAGTGGTAGTGATTCCGCACGAGGTGTATGCTTCATTGCAAAGTTCAAAGATTCCAGACACGGTTCTAGAACCCGTAAAAGCAGGCTTAAAAGAATGGAAAGCGATTGTTAGCCCTATTAAACAGTGAAAAGTCACCTGATGAGAAAAGGATCTTGTACCAAGAGGTTCTGCAGAAATTTCTTCATGAGTACGAAGATTATAAGAATCCGACAGAGCTCCCCGTGGTTATTAGGCACAGCGCGAGCAACGCTGAGCATGGCGACATAGGACCTGGGCCCGACGTTAGAGATGACCAAAGAATAACGGAACGCACATCAAGCATGTTAAAAAGCAGTCTCCCACATACATTGAATAAAGGCTTAAGTCTTTATAATCTATTGAGTGAGGACCCCATCATACAGTGGACCGATACAGGCGAGGTCATTGTTGAAGGAACAAGGGTACAGGGATCCAATATCGTCGACATTGTCCATGATCTGGTGAGAAAGTGGGACAGGCCCTCACCAACAGGATGGAAGCATATTAAAGCAAGACTACAACAAATAAATGTCCCCAAAACATTGATAGGAAATCTGAATAGGTTAAAAGACTTGGATCAAGTCTCGCATGTGTCACAACTGAGTACGCCATCCCCACAGCAGTAGCATCTCTGAAGAGGAGAAAGAAGAGAACAAACGGCCAACCTTATCCACGTGTCTCTAAAATACGCAAATGGCTAACATATTAAGAAAACGCTATTATGACATTTCTAACCCCGCCTCCTATGGGCGTTAATAGACTGTACAGAGGTGTTTACAATGATGAGTAGGGAAAAAAGATGTTGAGAGGTTTTTGGGAGCAGGATGCTTATACACTTCATAACCGGTGAGAAAAAGGTTTAAAACGGCCAAGACAATAGCGGCATCGATTGACTCTATTTGGCAAGCGGATTTAACAGACATGCAAAGATATTCAGTGTATAACGACGGATACCGCTACATCCTATTCATAATAGATGTATTCTCTAGATATCTGTGGCTAATTCCTCTGAAAAATAAATCGCCTGAAACAGTTGCTAAAGCTACCTAAACGTTGATGTTGAAAGAAGACAGGGTTCCGGCTATTTTTGTACGGATATGGGGAAAGAATTTATAGGCCGCGCTTTTCAGAACATGCTGACAGAGTTTTATATCAGTTACTACACTAGCAGTTCTATACATAAGGTTTCTTCAGCTGAAAGAGTTCAACGTACCATAAAGGAACGCAGGCATCGCTATTTTACACATAAAAACACACACAGATATATAAACATTCTGGGATCGTTGGCCTCGTCATACAACCGTTCACATCACACGATTGGCACAACACCTAATGAAGTTTTAGAAAGAGGTATGCGCCCAGAGGTGAGAAGAGATGGAGCATCGCCACCACACTCTACACATTTCAAAATCAATGATTATGTAAGGCTATCACGTTTGGGAAATAAATTCGCGAAGGGATTTGAGCAAGGATGGACACGTGAGATTTTTAAAGTTAGTGCTATGAGACCTAAAGGCGAGATAATGATGTATTACGTTGAAGATTTGAATGGGGAAGAAATCGCTGGAGGCTTTTACCGCGAGGAGTTGCAGAAAGTGACATTTAATTTAGGAAAAAGTTTAAAATTGAAAAAATTTTAGGCAGCAAAGGTTCAGGAAAGAGAAAAATGTACCTGGTGAAATGGCTAGGTACCCAGAAAGCTTCAACACCTATATAAAAGCTGCTGCAATAATGAAGCTTAAATAGTATGCAACATGGCCTAACCACTTCTATGTCACACTCCCGTCCTCTTCTTCTCTGTCTGTACATCCTAACAACACCCTGGCCAACTTTGTAACAGAACTCCATGGGCCCATTGAGTTGGAACGTGATTCGTACGAAGTTGGTGTTTGTGAATTCCAGCTAGCCACCAAATTTTTAACTCTTGAAAATGAGAATCATATTTCTGATCCTTAGAAGAAGTCGATGAGTGTGAAAAATTAGCATAAGGTTAGGTTAGGTTAGGTTATATTATACCCCGCTAGGCTATGCTAGGTTAGTTTATATTATTATAAGCGAGAAAGAGCCCTGGGGATAATTTTTACGATGTAGAAAAACAAGAAAAACCCAAAATAAAAGGTTAAATTGAGATTACTAAATGAATTATAAACGAGATAGAGTCCTCCATTAAGATCTTGCGAAGTAGCGTTCACTAAATTTGCGTATTATAAGAAAAGATATCACACCTCTATCGAGTACGGATACAAGTTTCGGATTATTTAATTAGTTCAGGTTAGGTTCAGTTGCGTTAGATTAGGGTATATTATGCCCGGCTAGGCTAGGCTAGGTTAGGATAGGTTAGTTTATATTATGCCCGGTTAGGTTAGGTTAGGTTACATTATACCCGGATAGGCTATGCTAGGTTAGGTTATATATTACAAATGAGAAAGAGTTCTGGGATTAATTTTTCGTTGTAGAAAAACAAGAAAAACCCGAAATAAAAAGATAAAATGAGATTACTAAATAAATTAAAAAAGAGAAAGAGTCCTCCATTAAGATCTTACAAAGTAACGTTCACTAAATTTGCGTATTATAAGAAAAGATATCACACCTCTATCGAGTATGGATACAAGTTTCGGATTATTAAATTAGGTCAGGTTAGGTCCAGGTTAGGCTACGCTAGGTTAGATTATATTATCGAGGTTAGTAATTATTAAATTAGACCAGATTAGGTTCAGTTGTATTAGGTTAGGTTAGGCTAGGCTAGGTTAGGTTATATTATTATAAACGAGAAAGAGTCCTGGGATTAATTTTTTCGTTGTAGAAAAACAAGAAAATCTTGAAATAAAAGGATAAAATGAGATTACTAAATAAATTAGAAACGAGAAAGAGTCCTCCATTAAGATCTTGCAAAGTAACGTTCACTAAATTTGCTTATTATAAGAAAAAATATCACACCTCTATCGAGTACGGATACAAGTTTCGGATTATTAAATTAGGTCAGGTTAGGTTTAGCTGTGTTAGACTAAGTTTTATTATACCCGGATAGGCTACGCTAGGTTAGGATATATTACACGCCCAGCAAATTATAATCACAAAATAGATATCCTTTCACTTCGTTTTATCACGAATTTTAAAAAATTAACTAAACTTGCATTGAATGATACGATGTATATAACCAAAATCACAAATTATTACGTAATTACTTACATTTTAATGCCGTCTTCAAAGGTCTATTCTTTCTCGCCGTCACAAATTTCTGCAATGCTTTGCGTGGATAGATCATTGCGCTCAGCTGCTCCGAAAAGGCAGAGTGCAGCTTCTGCATAGAAATCCCCGTCTTCAAACAAATCCGGAGAGATGTAAAGCTGCTGTGACTGACTCATGGCGAGATATTTCTATAGCACTGGTCGATAAAAACAACTGATGTGGATTCCTCTGATGAAAATGCTCCCTTTTATAGACGGGGTCTATTGTGAACACCCACAATACCCGAATCGCGAGTTTCCTATTGGCTATCAGTGAAATTTGGGTGTGACATAACGTGTGAGTGATCCCATCCACCAACCAGAGGTCCTGGGGCTCCGCCCACAGGGTTGTGATTGGCTGCCCCGTGAAATCTGGGGCGTGTCAAATATATCTTTCCCGTTCCAGGGATTTCTTCCATAACAGTGGAGAGAGAGAGAGAAACGCTTTGTTTGGAAAATAAATCTTGTTTTTAAGGGGCGCCGATGAGATGTGTGGGGAAGGAAATTTGAACATATAATAAACGTCCATTTATATGAGGGTGTTATCGAGAATAGAAAAATAAATTTGGAAATCGAAGACAGAACGTATCAGTTTAAGTTTATGGTCACCCATCTAAATTAGCTGCCCGTGACGGAGAGGTCCATAAGTTTTACGACCTTACCTGTAACACCAATCTCTAGGTATCTGTGGCCAGTTCTTCTGGAAAATAAATCGCCATAAACCTGGAAAATTGAAATTTTAAAAATCGATATTATCTACCGCTTTCAGCCAAACTGAGTCTCGCTGATTGTAAAATACGTGTAAACAAATTTAATTAGCAATTTTAGAAAAAATGAGCTGGCAGTTCGATTCCAATAAAAATTTAATTCCTTCGGAACAGGAAAGTATTAATGAGTCAAAATTATTGCTGTGTAAAAATGCTATTAATAATTTTAAAATACAAGTATTTGATATTTTGTGAAATGTATATTTATTTCTCTCTCTCTATATATATATATATATATATATGTTAACCCCTCCTTTTATGGCCCTAGGGTGGTTCGGAGTCGACGGGGTTTCTGGTTGGGAGGCAGCAACGGATATGTCTCGCGATAGTTTCTTCTATAATATTCTAATTTCTTTCTCTCGCTAGAGGGTCGACAGTTGTTAATTCTTCTCTTTCGATAATACTCTGATACTTTCTCTTAGTACTAAACTTATCGACTTTACTGACTAAGTTCTTCTGAAGAGAGCCCAACTCGAAGGGGAAAATAAAAAGTTTCTCGTACTGTAATTTACTTCTAAAAAATGTACAGGTAGTGCTCTGAATTTACAGGGGAAGAGGTTCGACCTCTTTCGACCATGGCTCATGCCGGAATCTAAAAATTAAGGAGGCAAGGGGCCTCTGCCCCCTCCTCGCAGCGAGGCTGCTAACAAGGGAGTCTCGTAGTAGTGACCAAAGAAGACTGAAGTAATGAAGTGAAGTTAATTTTACAATTACATGTATCATATAAGTCTAAATGTTGGGGGAATGCAGTTGAAGGTTGTTCCCCCCTTTTAAACACATGATCAGATGAAAGATTCCAAATAAAAATTTAAAAAATAAAAAATAAAAAATAATCGTATTTTTCGCTGAGTATATATTTCTGAAGGCGATATAATTTCGTAGTAGGACATAAGTACAGTCTAAGTACATCATTGAGTAAGTATTAATTTTGGTTCATTACGATTACAATTACCAATTAATTCATATTCGCTTATTATCGTTAATTATCGTTATTAAAGTACATTACATTATATTAAATTATTACATTTAATTACAATTTTATTAAAGTACATTACATCAATTACATTATTAAGTACATTAGTCACTTACAATTCTTACAGTGTTTTTATATTTATATATGGTTATTAGTACAACACAAAGTACATGGGCACATACGGTATATAACATAATATACAACATAATATGTTATATTATGTTATAATATGTTATAAATTTGAATCAGAGCGAGAGGAGATTTTCGTTTTCAGATGTTCAATTCATACTGATTAGCGGAATTCGACCACTCGCCTAAGCATTTATGAATATCTTGCGAGAAATTAATTAATTTAAAGAAAAGAAATAAAAAGAATACATTTGAACGGATGTACAATTGTACATGTACGTAACGATGTACGTAATCATCAGGGGACATGTACGAATGCACAAGTTTTGTACACATATTGGTACGTAACACAATAGGTTGTGTGCGTAATATAGACACACGTAAAATATGGACTGGTTGATAGGCATCAGTAGACAATAAGTAGGACACAACATACAAATAATGACGTATAGAGAATGAAGTTTTTTTTATTATTATTATTAAAGAATTTACCATACATTGAACATGAAAGATATCCACATACCAAATGGGTGATTCAGTATTCGCGGTATGGAAAACGTGAAGAGAATTAAGTTACTTTATGACGTCATAGTTATTCACATTATGTCATACGTACAGTATAAGTCATTATTAGAAAAAATGAATTAGAGAAATACAGTAATGAATAAAGAAGTACAAATCGAAATTCTATCCAAAACTCTCTTAGGCGATTTTGGTTTCTTATGTAAAAATGAACATTCAAACATAAAAACCATACAAACATAAGTACTGCATGAAGACAATGAATCCATATAATGATATATGATATATGATATATATATATATGATATATATGATATATATGATATATATATGATGGTGTATATATATATATATATATATATATATATATATATATATATATATATATATATATATACAGGGCGTCCCAAAAAAAATGTATACACACTTTAAATAATTATAAAGGCAGTGTTTATTAAAATACATTTCGTTTTCAAAATGTAATAGAATCTACAGACATTATTTAATTGTTTTGTCAACGCCTGTTTTCAAACTGACGTCCGTTCTGGTCCAGGCACTGCTGGAAAACGCGAAGCAATGGAATCGCAAACATCACGAAACATTTCGTTTGGTATTTGTGTGCATTCTCGTTCAATGGTTGCTCTCAATTCAGCGACTGTGCAGGTTTTATAGCGTAGACTTTGTCTTTTAAGTATCCCCATAAAAAAAGTCTAGTGGTGTGAGGTCTGGTGAACGCGGAGGGTATTCTACGAAACCCCTTCGTCCAATCCACATCCACATCGTGCCAAGTACCACTCGCAATACTCCACTCTTCGGTCCGGATCATCTTCATTAATAGCATGGACTAATCTTGGAATGTAACTTTTCCATTGACAGCGCTTCAAAATGCGTTGGACAGACGATTCTGAAATTCCTACCTCACGACTCGCTTGCCGCACAGATTTTCTTGGATTTGGTGATACGTTTCCAGTACTCTTTCTTGCTTTGTGGGGCTTGTCGATGTCCGTGGTCTTCCGGAACGCTTCTTGTGGACATTCTGAACAGTTCCATCGGCTTCAAACTTATCTCTAATTCGAGTGATGGTAAGTCGCGTTGGTGGATCTGTTTGAAACTCCCTCCTAACTGTCTTTGCACTTCAACTGCGTTTTCACACTTCAGTAGCATTTTAGAATGAATTTCCTTTGTTAAAAGCTTAGTCTGACTGCCATTATTAATTCTAATGGGTTTAACTTGGAAAGAAAGAAACATCAATTGAGCTATCAGCTGTTAAAGTGTGTATACATTTTTTGGGGACGCCCTGTATAATATATATATATATATATATATATATATATTATATATATATATATATATATATATATATATACTGTATATATGTGTGTGTGGTGTGTGTGTGTGTATATATATATATATATATATGAGAGAGAGAAAGAAAGAGAGAGAGGGGGGGGAAATAAACAAACATACAAACATGATCGAGTCTTGCAATACAGTTTAACGGTGAATCCAGCAGCCCAGCGTCTTAACCACTAGGATACCCAGGGTTCCCATTTATCTACCATCCATTTATGTGGAAGGAATGCTGCGCGCCGTCACCGGGACTCGAACCCGGTGCATATAATCTTGCATATAGTTGTGTGTGTGTAATAGTAGGGGGATTATGGGTGTATAGTCGGGGTGTACATGCGTTTGTGTGCGTTTCTTGGCTGTCCAAACTTTGTATACACTGTGCCAACTGGTTAATAATGTCTGGAGGCACTGGCTTCTACGCCATCTGGCGGATTAAGACCTTATAAGACAGCAAGCGCTGGGATGAACTTTCAATGTGCGCTTGGCAGCAGTCATGTGAACACCTCTCTTCTCCTTTCTGTCTTAGGTTAGGTATACCCTTTTGGGGGGTGAGGCCGTCCCAACTTCTCCCCCAAAGAGGTTAGGTGGACTCCTCCAGCTTGCTGGGGGGAGTTCCCCCCTCCTTTTTTTACTTGTTTTTTTGGCACCCTGGGGTTGGTACTGGGGTTGGGGGTCTTTCAAAAAGGGGGATGGGGTTGGCACTGGCGCTCATTCCAACATTGATCAACATTTGCAATTGCATTGCACTCTCTCCTTTTGCGCCCATCTACTATAACAAAACTTGAAAGTGCTTAAGAAAATTTGTCAGAGAATAGGGACTAATGTGGCATTCAAATATGATAATTACATAAATGATATGCTAATAAGGAACAAACCTAAGGACGAAAAAGAAACAGGTGTATATACGAGGGTAATTGAATAAGTATCCGCACTTTTTATTTTCGCAATTTTATTTTCACATCTGATAGGTTATAAACACATCACTTCTCAACATAGTCTCCCTGTTTCTCAATACACTTAGTCCAGCGATCTACAAGCTTCCTAATGCCATCACAAAAGAATGGTTTTGGCTGTGTGCGTAGCCAGTCATGCTCCGCCTCCTTCAGGTCATCATCGCCTTGGAATCGCTGATCTCTCAAAGCGTCTTTTAGTGATCCAAACAGGTAAAAATCCGAAGGTGCCAGGTCTGGACTGTAAGCTGGATGGTCGAGAACTTCAAATTTAAGTTCTTGAAGGCATATTCTAGTCTGTGCAGCGGTATGAGAGCGCGCATTGTCGTGTAACAGAATAACACCTCCCGACAATCTCCCTCTCCGTTTTGTGCGAATTGTTTGTTTTAACTCATTCCGAAGCATGTCAGAATACGATGCACTTGTACTGTAGTTCCACACTCTAGATAATGTTCAAGGATATGGCCTCGTGTATCCCAAAACAGTATTAGCATAACTTTACCTGCTGCCGGCTGCGCTTTAAACTTCCTTGTAACGGGAGATGTTGGATGCTTCCATTGCATGCTCTGTCGTTTGCTTTCTGGTTCATAGCGATGGATCCAGGTTTCATCTCCAGTGATAATGCGCTCCAAAAAGTTTTCACCATCATTATGATACCGCGCCAAAAGACGAGAGCAGACGTCCATACGATTACGCTGTGCACTTCTTCGCATAAAACGGAGAGGGAGATTGTCGGAAGGTGTTATTCTGTTACACGACAATGCGCGCCCTCATACCGCTGCACAGACGAGAAAATGCCTTCAAGAACTTAAATTTGAAGTTCTCTATCATCTAGCCCCACGCTTCTCAAACTAGGGGTCGCGTAAATATTATTGGGGGTCGCAGAAACATTTGAAAATATTATTTTTTTCATAAATATACAGTGTTAGTACCTATTGCTTTTATGACATTGAGTAAAGGGTCGCGAAAAAATTTGTCTGATCCAAAGGGGTCGCAAGTGAAAAAAGTTTGAGAAGCCCTGATCTAGCCTACAATCTAGACCTGGCACCTTCGGATTTTTACCTGTTTGGACCACTAAAAGACGCTTTGAGAGATCAGCGATTCCAAGGCGATGATGTCGTAAAGGAGGCGTTGCATGACTGGCTACGCACACAGCCAAAACCATTCTTTTGTGATGGCATTAGGAAGCTTGTAGATCGCTGGACTAAGTGTATTGAGAAACAGGGAGATTATGTTGAGAAGTGAGTGTTTATAATCTATCAGATGAGAAAACAAATTGTGAAAATAAAAAGTGCGGATACTTATTGAATTACCCTCGTGTATATATATATATATATATATATATATATATATATATATATATATATATATATATATATAAACAGTAAAAGGAAAGAGAAAGAGGGATGAAGAAAGATAGATAGATAGATAGGTGCAGCATATGCTCGTTATGTCGAATTCGCTTATCTCGAATACAACACTTAAGTCGAAGTTATGGCACGGTCCCGTCAAAATTCCTATTATTTAAGTTTTAAATAGTTGGATAACTCGAAGTCGGATACCGGTAAATTGAATGTTCGGTCGTAAAAGTATATTTGGAAGACTTTGAAGGGTTCTAACATGTTAATTTCTTCCATTTTGTCGAAGTGTCTAGCTTGTCTAGCACTGAATTATCACACTGTTTGTGTTTTATTCTCGGCATGTTGCACTATAAAGTGTAAATCACTTTTATGTGGTTTTATGTTTTGATTAAAGAAGTTTGTAACTTTGGAAATTTCAGTTATTATAGTGTACCAAGTTTTTAATGTTTAATGAAAGGCAAACATTTTCTGTAATATATCGTATTTTGATACTTTATACATATATCTTAGCTAACCTTGGTTTTGCTTCCTCTTGAATTGTTCATTCTAACGAAGGTCAAGCTTGTGACCCCACCTTAGACGTACAGTTTAACGTAGAATCCGAATCACGCCCCACCAGCAGCCCAGCGTCTTAACCACCAGGCGACGCAGGGTACCTATTTATCTACCAACCAATTTCTTTATTGTGTGAAAGGATGAACAGCTTCGTTTTGCTCGATCCCGGGGCCGATGGGATATATCAGTGGTGGCGAACCTATGGCACGCGTGGCAATTTGGACAAATTTGCCTGGCACGCCTAAGCATAGAAATTGTTATCCAAAAAATGAGTATAAAATAATAGACTCCATGTTTATAATTTGGTGTAATATATATAAACTTTGATGGGCACGCGAATTTTTTTTAATGATTTATATGGATTTTTTGGCACGCGACTTTAAAAAGGTTCACCACCCCTGGGATTATGAATCTGTGCATTTATATATATATATATATATATATATATATATATATATATATAATATTTAGGAGAAATCCAATGACAAGGAGGAATGTAAATGCCATGAAAAGTCTTCTTTAATGCGCAACGTTTCGAGCAATACGCTCATCATCAGGCTAGATAATAACAATATGAAATTAGAATCAATAAATAAATGTGAACAAGACAAAATAATTTCTATAAAACCTATTCATTAAAAGCAAATTTTAAAGACTAAAAGAAGAGGGTTAAATTCAAGTTATAAAAATTTACATATAAAATTACAAGAAATTTAAAAAGCTATTTTTAAATTACATATAGTAAATTTGAAATTAGTACACTGGAATAATTAACACTAATACAATGGAATAATTAACACTACGAACCTTTCAATGCTGGTTCCGAGGCACGAGTAATTTAAAACAAAACAAACAGGAAACAAGCTATGGGTTGGGCGGTTGGAGAGTTATAAGTTGGGGAGGGGGGATTATAAAAAATTGGGGAGGGGGGAGGGGAGGGAGTTGGGGAGGGGGGATTATAAAAAATTGGGAGGGGGGAGGGGGAGGGGAGTTGGGGAGGGGGATTATAAAAATTTAGAGGGACAGCTGAGGAATCCACGTTTAGAGAAGGGGTCAATGTTTTAATATAAAGAGATTCCAAAATTCTAAGTGAGTTAGACAAGAATTACAACCGAGAATTTTAAAATTATCTAAAGTGACATCAGTTTTACATTTAATACTATGTTCCCGAATACTAGAGGCTTCTTTTTATTTAAAATTTTACCTGTTCGGCAACTTATTCCCATATGCGAATAAAATCTAGCCCTGAGGGAGCGCACGGTGCTGCCAATATAAGTACCAAGGAGACACCTTGGGCAGGTAAATAATATACAACACCGCTACGCAACGAATCAGGAGTTCGATCCTTCGCTGAGAAAAAGCTACCTAAAGACATTTTGTTAATAAAATATAATGCGAAAATCAGTATGATAAAAAAGTTTTCTTAACAACTTTGTAAATTTAAGTTTAAATTCTTTATTCATGGGACCCATTTCAGGTACCAAGAAATATTTTATATCTTTAGGCACTGAAATACAGGGAAGTTGAGGGCTATAAACATTATTTAAGAAAGATCTTATTAGTTTATCTACATATTGAACAGGAAAACTATTATTGGTAAAATATGATCTTAAATTATTAAATTCATCGTTAAGTAAGGTAAAACTAGAGGTCAAATTATATCCTCTGAACAAGAGAGTTTTAATACACGACATCTTATAGTTAAAATCAGTAAAACTAAAGAAATTCTTGCCCAAACCAGTAAAAGTGGGTTTCCTGTAAACTGATGTAGTAATAGAATCACCTTTTTTCGAAATTAAAAGATCTAAAAAGGGAAGGGAGCCATTTTTCTCAGTTTCCATTGTATAAGTTATATTGGGGTGCAGAGAATTTAAGAAGTTAAAAAATTGTTGCGCTTGTACAGCATTATCAAAAACAGCTATCGAGTCATCAACGAAGCGTCGATAGAAAATTGGTTTACAATGGGTGGGAGATTGTCTAAAAATTACACTTTCTAAATGAGTCATAAAAAAATCAGCTGATAAAGGTCCGACGGGTGATCCCATCCCAACACCATCAATTTGTTGGTAAACCTTATTATTGAAAGTAAAATAACATTGCTTAAAAACCAATTCTAAAAGTTCCTTAAAATAAGACCATGAAAAACCATGTAAACTATCAACAGAGCTAAAAACCCTATCTAAAATAATGGCAATAGTTTCTGATACAGGTACATTCGTGAAAAGCGACTTTACATCAAAACTGACAAAAAACTTTTTTGAATCGAAATTCTCACTAAGAAGATCTTTTTGAAATTCATAAGAGTTATTTATAGTATAAGCATTTTTCGCAAAAGGTGACAGGAGACCAACAACAAATTTTGCCAATTGAAAGGTAGGTAAGTTATACGAAGCTAAAATAGGACGGAGAGGTGTTCCAACTTTATGGATTTTAGGCAAACAGTATAATTGAGCAAGATCAGAACCAGATACGAACAACTGAGAGTAAGTATCGTTTTTTATTATCTTTAAAGACTTTAATCGTGACAAAAATCTATTAACTTGGTCTTCCAACCTTAAAATGACTTTATTGACGGGTTCAAGAATTTGTTTGAATTTGCTAACATCACTTAGGATTTCATTAGTTTTATTTATGTAATCAGATTTATTCAAAATAACAACTCCGTTGCCCTTGTCCGGTCTAGTCACAACAATCTCCTGGTTCTTTGCCAAATTCTTAATAACCTGCAAGTCACTCTTCTTAAATATGAAAGATTTAAATTTAAGGTTTCTAAGTTTGTGAAAAAATTCATGAGTTAAATTAGCAAACTGACATTTAAAATTATTAAAATCACCAACATGGGGAACATTTTTCAAGCCATTAAAATTTTTTTCAAAGTAAGAAAAAACGAAGGCTTATATATTTGAAATAACGGAAGCTTAAATTGCAAGCCAAGTGAGAGTAAAACTTTTCCCGAGGGGAGAGGGTGTAACTAGAAAAATTCGAAATTACTTTATCAGAATTGAAAAAATTAGGTGAATTCAGGCCCAGGGCCTTTAACTTACGTTCATGAGTTTCAGAAATGGTAGAATGAAACTTTTCAAGATCACGTTGTACAAGAGAAATTATTAATAAATAATCCAACAACGAAAGGGTATTTTTAAGAGTAATTATATGATGCTCAAGCGACTTATTATGCGTCTGAAATTTTGATTTTATAATTAATTTCATTATTTAATAAATATTCCAGGGAAGATTGATAAAATTCAGAGTCATATAGATTGTCACGATAAAGTTTGAAGTAAACGAATTTCGGGAAAACCCTGCAGGTACGACACATTTCAAGAAATAACAATCGAGTT
>JAJOZX010003823.1:0-67500 GCA_023014485.1 Bathynomus jamesi
CAAAAGTCTGGAATCATGGGAAATATTTGAATATTTGACTCATTTATGGACACCCTGTATATATATATATATATACACACACACGCATATATATATATATATATATATATATATATATATATGTGTGTGTGGTGTGTGTGTGTGTGTGTGTATACAGGGTGTCCATAAGTGATTACCCTGATTAAAGCATGCTATAACTTTTAAATAAACACTCGTATTCAAACAGTTTTAATCATAAGTAGATAAACATACAAAGTTTTGATACATAGTTAATGAATTTAATAAGCTTCCACATGTGCACCCCTAGTGGCACGTAAAATGTCTAAACGGTATTCACACTCACGCCACACATTTTCCAACATTTGTGGGTTAACTGTCGCAATTGCATCCGTAATGCGTTCTCGCAATGTCCTGATATCTGGAACACTGTTCATAAACCAAATCTTTAACATGACCCCAGAGAAAGAATCCAGCTGGGTAATGTCTGGTGATCTTGGGGCCATGGGATTGGCCCGTCCCTGCCAATCCATCGATTTGGAAATGTTGCGTCGAGAGTTTCACGAACAACATGCGCCCAATGAGGGGGTGCCCCATCTTGTCGGAAGATGACAGTTGGCTGCCTGTCCTGCAGCTGGGGATGGCGTAATTGGTGAGCATATCCAGGTACACAGTTGCGGAAACAGTGTTCTCAGCGAAGAAGAAAGGACCAATTATCTGGTCATGCATTAGTCCACACCAGACATTGATCTTTGGACTGCCCCGAATATGCTCCCTTACGGCACGTTGGTTTTCCGATCCCCAAATACGCACATTGTGTCTGTTGACTCTACCACTAAGATGAAACGTAGCCTCGTCTGAAAAGCAGACACGTAACAAGAAGTCATTATCCTCGTCAATGCTGTTCAAAATGTCAATAGCGAATTGTTCACGTTTTGGACGGTCATCAGGCTTCAGTTCTTGAACAATTTGTACCTTGTAGGCGTGTAACTTCAAACGTTTGTGTAACGCCTTGTGCACCGTAGACTTCGGTATCTTTAGTTGGCATGAAGCTTGTCTCACCGGTGACCTTGTGAAAGCAGTTTGAATGTTTTCCACCGTCCCATCGGAAACTGATGGTCTACCACTGCTCTTTCCCTTTTCCACGTTTCCAGTTTCCAAGAATTTTTTCATCCACGACTTAATTAACTTCACATCAGGTGGATTCTTTTCATACTTTGTTTTGAACCTTCGCTGAACACTGACAGGAGATTTTGTTTCTGCAAGCCACACAACACATATTCTTATGTCTCTTGTTATTTCGGTATCATCTCATTCAATGTCATTCCCCATTTTAATGGGAAAAATCCGCGAAAATCCGCGAGTGAGAATCTCGAAAGAGACAATTTTCAAACGATTCATTTCCATTTTGTGATAGTTTCATTTTCATCTACATCTTTACCATTTTGAGCCAAGTTTGGTTAAGTTAGATCAGGTTAAGTTAGGCTAAAATGTTAGATTAGGTTGGGTTAGGTTAATCTAATATTAGGTTTAAGTTTAGCCATTCTCATTTGCCGTCTTCACCGCGAATACGAATACGAATGACATTTTTTCTCAAATCAAGAAACACCTTTCTCGAATCTAAATTTCTCACTTTGCGCATTCTTATTTTCGGACCGCCAATGGGAATGAGAATGGGAATGACATAGAGTTATTTTGTTTTTCCATATTAAGCGTCGCTCAAGCTATTTAAACAATATTCCATCAGTCTCGAACAGGTTTACGAGTCGCATTGACCTCTGTTAATGCCGCACCTTCAGGCTTTTTCATTAGTCCAGAAGTACCACTAAATCATATCGACAAAAGTTTAAAAATTCATCAAAAGAATTTGAGAATTCTAAATAAAATATTCTTCTTATTATTATATAAATATACTTAACTATCACAGGTTAAAACTTTAAAACTAAACAGAATATGAAACGAGGTAGTAGAGTTATGAGCAATACATTTTTTAAAATTTTTGTTACCCTGTTGTTCATAATTTTCATATACTGTGAATATATATATATATATATATATATATAATATATATATATATTTATACACACAGGATATTAATTTCTGAATTAGATACCAAATATCGGAACATAAGACAAGACATCATCCATAAAATTCCACTTCGTTTCTGAATAAAGCGAACAACATTCTAACTCCGAATGGTGAACGTAATCTGGACGTAAAATCTGTATTAAACGACTGATTAATTTTCTAAATGTATCTAAAATACATTTTATGGATACAAAAATGAAGCGTTTATAAATATATGTACTTATGAATACGTACAAAATATAATCCCAAATAGATTTTCAAGGATGTTCATCCGTAACTTAAATTCTACCACACTGGTACATTATCCTTGAAGAATTTCAAGTAACCTTTAGAGAACCAAGGTTAAGGATAAGAAGACACTTCACCCGACGCCTCCAGGTAACAGAACGCCCCCAAAATGGTCTCATCGGATGCCTTTGTAGCCTTGAAGAAGATATGCATATTGCTTGATTATATAGTCAGTCCGATAACGAGAGAAGTATTGGGCCAAGATGTAAGGTCGTTATTGAGGAATTAAATTGGAACTTCAGTAAATTAAGCTCAGTAAATATCCTCATTTATCTATTACTCTATGGGAGCAAAAAGGCATTTATCTATTACTCTACGGAAGCAAAAAGGCACTTATCTATTACTCTATAGGAGCAAAAAGGTTAGTAAATAGAATTCACAGAACTCTGATAATTAGTATTTTACACAATAAAACATTTTCAAAAATGTTATACCTTTTTTTTTACGGAATAATAATAGGGAAACTTCAAAACCTTTAGATAAAATCTGCAGATTTAAATTTTTTTATTTCAACACTTTTAAACCCTTTGTATACCAAAGAATAAAGTCTATCAACAAAAGATATAAAAAATTCTGAAAACAGAACACACACTTCGATTTAAAAATAAACAGAATTTAGCCTTCTAATTTCAATATATAGGGGCATATATATATATATATATATAATATATATATATATATATATATATATATATATATATATATATATATATATATATATATATATATATATATAATTATATAATATATATATATGTATATATTATTATATATATATATATATATATATATATATATATATATAGGGTGAACCAAATGTAGGTGGACAGTAAATGATAACGTTTATTTTGAGAATACATATTTAATTTTTTTGTATTCTATAATACAAAATAAAATTTAAATAAATTTAGTTATAATATTTAATATAATAAAACACAAACACCATAGTTATAATGAACACCATAGTTATAATATAATATAACACAAACCGTATTCAACCTACTGTCCACCTACTTTTGGTTCACCGTGTATATATAAAATTAATACAATTATCATTAAAATCATATTAGCATAAATTTCGAGCATCGTTCAATGTTAATATTTAATATCAACTGTAGTAACGTGTGAAATGTATCAATTTATAAACGTTTTCAGCTATAGTTAAATCACATACATGGACCTTAACTCATGCACAAATAGAATGTTACAAAGGGCGCAACCTCATATAATAACGTGTTCATCAATACCTTGTTTTATTTATATATATATATATATTATCTAAGAGGAATCTTTGGCTCTGTTACAATAAATCTCCCTTTCTTCTTTTCCATGCTGACATTCTTGCATGCGAATCTCTCATTCAGAACCTCTTAAATCATTTTTTTTTTTATCACTATCACTATTTTCATCTCTTCTTAATCGTAACACGAAAACATGAACTTTTTTGTTTACCTGTCACAAACCGCATCCGTGATTAGATCTCAGGTGGTAACAATTTGTTTACCGTGAGTGAAGATATTAATTTAGCTATCAATTACGTACATAAAATGAATTTAAATTCAGATCTAGTTGTCATAAACTGTATAGATGTAATGGAATCTGGTAGATTAAAGAGTATATATATATATATATATATATATATAATATATATATATATATATATATATATATATATATTGTAAAATGTAAAGTGTGAACCATAAAAAATTTTTGATTCTTCAAATATACAAATTCGTATACAACATAATATACAATAAAAACTGCATTGCTGCAACTCGAAACTGCTGCACGACACTTCATTTAAACTTTATTAACTATTAAAAAGACTTGAATTGGTTTTGGAATGCATTCCTATTTATTTAGAACGAGGTTCGGTGGAGGAGGGGCGGGACGCAAAATATAAAATTAACGCTAAAAAAACGTAACAAGATGCATGGTTAAATTATGTGATTTCAATGCGTTCGTAGATACCGTTCCAAATACTTATATATAGGCCTACACCTTGGTTACTTTGGTTTCCCACGAACAGTCCAGCATCTTAACCACTAGGCTATCCAGGGTACTCATTTATCTACCAACCAATTTGTTTATTGTGTGGAAGGATGAATAACTGGGTTTTGCTGCGCGCAGCCTGCCGTCACCAGGTATGGATCCCATGGCCGATGGATTCGTAGTCAGACACGCTAACCACTACAGCACCAAGGCGCGTATATATAAAATCAGATTTGATGTAGCACCTATTTGAATATACAGGGTGTCCCATAAGTCCGGCATCATAGGAGAAATTCATATTTTTCTATTTCTACAAACCATAATTCATATTTTTCTTATGCTCGGGATGCCAATTTCCCGTCCACCATTCTGTTCAGTGACGAGGCTCTTTTTTATGGAAATGGTGAGGTAAATCGACAGAACACCCGCTACTGGTCTCAAAACAACACTCACTGGTATACCTCTTCAAAGGAACAAGGTGCATCTCGGGTGATGGTATGGTGTGGCATTTGGAAGGATCGCATCATAGGCCCCCTCTTTTTCGATGAACATGTCACTGGAGGCACCTACCTACGTATGCTCAAGGAAGAAGCATTTCCCAGTGTCTTGAACGAAGAAGGAAATTTCCCAACATGGTTCCAGCAAGACGGCGCTCCTGCACATTACAGCACCCAAGTAAGGGAATATCTGCACCAACAATTCCCTGGTCATTGGATAGGACGTCGAGAGCCTGTGGAATGGCCAGCTAGAAGCCCGGATCTCACGCCACTTTATCTCTGGGGCCATTGAAAGCGCTGGTATACGCAGAGAAAATTAGGAGTGTTGAACATTTGCGGCAGCGCATTATTGGAGCATGTAACACCATTACTCCTGACATCATTCACCGTGTGCTTGCTGACTGGGTATCACGTCTGAATTTGTGTATTGAAGACAATGGTGGCAATATTGAGCACGTTCTGTAAATAAAAGCTTTTGTTTTGCCTTTTTTTATTATTTTTCCTATGATGCCAGACTTATGGGACGCCCTGTATATATATATATATATATTATATATATATATATATATATATATATAGTGTGTGTGTGTGTGTGTGTTTGTGATTTCAGTGCGCCCTGGGATACCGTTCCTAATGTATATTTCATACGTCATAAAAACAATCCTCTCATAAAAATCAGATCTAGCACTTATGAATACATATATATATTATATATATATATAATATATATATATATTATATATATATATAATTATATATATATATTATATATATGTATTATATACGAGTATGTTCTTAAAAGCAAAGATCATAAAATCATTTGATCCTCCATTGTCCAGTTACTATCACTGTTTCTCTATTATATATAAAATCAGCATGGCGATAGAATATAAAATTATTTATATGAAATATAAGAAATGATTTTCTTTTTATATCAGCCGACCCACGGCTCAGACGACCCACGGTTCTTCTCCGATCACTCGAGAGATGAGTTGAAACGCATCCTCTTAATATGCTTGGAGACACGTCTCAGACTTAAAAACCTGTTTCGAAAACCCTAATAAAAGTCCATTCTGACCACACCTCACTATGTAGGTGTGTGTGTGTGTGTGTGTGTGAATGGAACATTTACTAAAAGATGCAAAGACGAACTTAAACAACGAAATTAAATAATAGTAACTTACATGTTATTTAAACTTTTTTTAAAATTCGTCAGTACACTACATCGCTCTACTTCTCAATGATCCACCGGCCCACCCACATTGGAAGGACATAAATGAACAGTATTATACCTTTTTAGAGTCGATGGGAAAGAAAAAAGGAAAGAAAGAAAGAGAGAGAGAGAGAGAGAGAGAGAGAGAGAGAGGCATACCTTCCATGATCACGACTGAGAATCAAGGATTTCTGGCGTTAATTGATTATATTCGAGAACCACAATTATTACGTTCACATTATTATCTGCACGCAATATCGAACTTTTTTTTTTATTAATCGCAATTTTTTAGCTATTTATATCTTCATCATCATCATCATCATCATCATCATCATCATCATTATTATTATTATTATTATTATTTTAATTTATACTTTTTGTTCAGTTACACAAACACACACTTCTATACAAGGAGGGTAAAAAAAAGTGATCCCTTAGAGATAAACTGTCATATTAATAAAAGTAAGTGGACTAGAGCTCCCAAACTTCATAAATGCATACCTTAGCATGTTGTTCGTCTTAATTGAGAAGTTGCTCGATGTGTCCCCCTTCCTGCTAAACGCAGGCCTCTAAACGTGGACGCCAATTATCAATACACCTGTTTACATATCGTTGAGACACCTTCTCCCAGCCGAGCAGAATTCTTTCGCGTAGTTCATCTATGTCTCTTATATTGGTACCAGGGATGTAAACTTTGGACTTCATGACTTCACAAACACCATAATCTAGTGGTAAAAGATCTGGACTACAAGCCGGCCACATATTGGGTTTGATAAAATCCGGTGTTTCGTTCTCAAGGAATATGACAGTTTGGCGTGGTCTGTGAGCAGGGGCTCCATCTTGTCGGAAAGTATATCTTCCACTCTATCTAACTGATATTCGACGAATTAGTGGTGAAAGGTATACTTTCCAACAAGATGGACCTCTAAGGAGTCACTTTTTTTACCCACCCTGTGTATTTATACATATATATATATATTCATAAATCAATGACAACCAGATTTCACTGGATTGTTTTTTTTGTTATTATTATTATTATTTTATTATTATTATTATTATTATTTTCATCATTATTATTACTCTATTCATTTATTTATTTATTTATTTTTATTTTTTACTTTTGCAGATTACATGCGAATATTTTTAACACATGAAATGCACACTTTCAAAATATTTTCCAGAAGAAAAACTGCATACTTAAAATCCAAAAAATTCAGAGCAACTTTATATAATATATAATATATAATATATATATATATATATATATGTATTTTTTTATTCACTCTTATTTAGTTATTTTATTAAGTCAATATACTCATAGCTTAAGTAGGAAGAATATGAAGAGTTACACATCTTCATACCGAGAGCGTCATTCCGCCCATACGCCCATTTCAAGGTACGAGCAGCTCACAGGAGCATTGCCAAGCAAATAGGAGGTTAAGTACTGACGAGGCTTTCGTTAGTTCATCACCAGTGAAAGCGACGACAATGCTTCGTGTTATCCAAGTCTGGGAGGGACAGAAACATATTTTCTGTCCTCCCAGTCCAAGCTCACAGTATATCCAAATTCGTATTCGTTTTCACGCAAATTTTGTTAGTTTGTATTGGAGACACCCCTAGTTCATATGGTGCATGATTCTTCAGGAGCAAGATACACTGTGAGTTTGTGTTTCCTTCCCAAGGTATCACATTCACCTGTACCAATCACAGTCACACTCGTACTGCCTCAGGCTTGCTCTATATATGTGCAGTGTGTATATATATATATGTGTGTGTGTATACACACACACACACACAGTATATATATATATATACACAGTGGCGTATCAAGGGAGGGGCGAGAGGGGCGACCGCCCCGAGCGGCACTTCCCGAGGGGTGGCAAATTACTGTCAGGCGGGCGCAGTATGCAAAATTTTGGATTTTTATGTTTTAAAATGCAACCCTCCAAAAAATTATATCTCATCATTGTCGCGCGTTATTTGTGTACAAAATATCCATGGTTTTGATGAAAAATCACCATTAAATGCTATATATGCCACCTCAATGCCACTATTTCCACAAGTAGTTGCGTTAAATTTTCACATCGGAAAGGTTGCCAGCCCTATTTTTCAGACTTTCCCTATATTATTTAGGTTAGGCTTTGCAAACATGAGCAAACGACAGAGACTGAGTGGTGCTCCATACAAGAATCTTCGCGAAAAAAAAGAGGAGGAAGGCAAGCGTGCTGCTAAGCGATTTCATCAGTTAATGGGATTCTCAGACACACCTTCAGTGCCTTCTGGGAAGCAAGGAGATCAACCGCAATGTGATATATCTTTAGAGATAGATGTTCAAGCGGCAACTTCAAGTGAACCCCAAATAATCAGGATCAACCCTCATCTACATCACAAAGTCACCCACCCACCCATCACCCACAGAGTCTGTTTAACGATTCTGGCAACTGGCCCGTTCCAATGACGGACAATTTGAGAATCGAACTCATTAAACGTGGACCATCACATTTGAAAAACATGAATGGACCCTTTCCAGCTGATTCAAACAATAGGTCAATGTCAAAAGTTTGGTATTTCAAAACTTTGGAAAATGGCGAAAAAATTGAAAGGTCATGGCTAATCTTCTCACCTTCAAAATGTAGCTTGCATTGCTTTTGCTGTCGTCTCTTCAACAACATCTCCAGTGCATTTGGAAAAGAAGAAGGATTTTTTGCCTGGAGGAAACTGAATCCAAGAGTACCTGAACATGAAAACAGTCCATATCATACCCGATGCTTTGAACAATGGAAAGAGTTGTCTATGCGCCTTCAGTTGAATGCTACAATAGATAATGCACATCAGTTGCAAATAAAACATGCTACTGCTAAGTGGAAAGAAATACTGAGACGAATTTATGACTGCATCATGTTCTTGGCAAAACAAGATCTTGCATTCCGAGGGCACCGAGAGAACTTAAATGAAGAAGCTGGGCTAGCTGGCAATTCTGGAAACTTTTTGGAGTTAATAAAACTAATGGGCAAATATGACCCAGTAATTAGGGAACATCTTACAAAAATACGAATGACTGACAAGATATCCACTACGTATTTGTCACCTAACATTCAAAATGAGTTCATCACACTAATCGGCTGTAATGTTCGAAAATGTATAATTGATAATGTGTCTAGTGCAAAGTACTTTGCAATAATTTTCGATAGTACACCAGATATATCGCATATTGATCAGATGTCTCAGGTAATTCGCTATGTGTCGATTAAAGATGGTAATGTAGAGGTGAAGGAATCCTTCGATGATTTTATTAAATTAGAGGGGAAGACTGCTGAGGCAGTTACTGATCTCATTGTCACTAAGCTCCGTGAGGATGGGCTGGATATCCAGAATTGTTATGGTCAAAGGTATGACAATGCTGCTACGATGGCAGGTATTCATCTTGGAGTTCAACGCAGAATTCTTGATGTTAGCAAACACGCTGTTTTCATTCCTTGCAATAACCACTCGTTGAACTTGGCTGGAGTTCATGCCGCGGGACTGAGTCCTAATGCTGTAACTTTCTTTGGAACAATTGAACGAATTTTCGTCTACTTTTCTTCCTCTACTCATCGTTGGGATGTCTTAACAAAACATTCCAAAATCACTGTCAAGCGAGTCTCTGATACGCGGTGGAGTGCTAAGTATGATGCTGTTTCTAGTCTTAAGAAGAACTTGACTCACGTTGTTAGTGCCTTGGAAGAACTGAGTGAAGGGGTCTCCGAAAATCTGGACACAAAGGGCGATGCTGAAGCTCTGTTGACCTCCATCATGTCATACATATTCATTGTGTACTTATTTTTCTGGGATCCAGTGCTGAAAGAAATCAATGATGCTCAGCTATATTTTCAAAGAAAGGGACTTGCTTTGGACCAGTGTGCATTAAAAATGAACTCTTTATCCGTGTTTTTAACTAATGAACGAGAGGCAGTAGTATCAAACGCTGCAGATGCCGCCGAAGAGTTCTGTAATGAAATGGATATCAGTATAGACCGCAGAGTCAGGAGACGGAGAAGAATGTCTGGAGAGCAAGCTCGTGATGCTGGATTGACCGTGCAAGAGGATGTACGCAGAGAATTTTTGAAATCATGGATCGTTTATTAGCAGAAATTGAAAAACGCACAGTTTGTCTTAAAAACATGAATGATCGCTTTGAATTTCTGTCTCCTTCGTACCTTTTGAATCAGTCCAAAGATGAAGAAATTAATACCAAGGTCAATAATTTTTCTTCCATCTACAATGACATTAATCCAGGAAGTCTATTGGAAGAAATAAAGCGTTTGCGCAGACATTTGCTCAGTTTCGAAAGCATAAGCGTCGACGATGATCCAAAGAACTGGGATATGTTAAAACTACTTCAGTGGATCGTTAAATGGGATCTAGTGGAATCTTTGCCTCATATAACAATTGCCCTCCGGATCTGTCTAACTACATGCATGTCCGTGGCAAGTTGCGAACGAAGTTTCTCGAAACTAAAACCAACTGAAACTTATAAAAACTTACCTCAGGTCAACTATAAGTCAATCTAGACTGAGCAATTTGGCGATTATTTCAATTGAACGCGAAGTTGCAGAGACAATGGACATAGAAAAAATCATTCATGAATTTTCTGTTATGAAAGTCCGAAAATTTAACTAGGCATTATAGTACAGGGTGTCCCAGAATTAACTATCTATTTCAATGAAATCGGACAAATTTAATAAAAACTGACATAATTTTGTGTTTATTACTAAATTATGATACAAAAACAAATAGATTTATAAATCATAAGTCAAAACTTTATTGAGAAGTTTCAACATGTGCACCGTCTGTATCTCTGCAAATTTCAAATCTATCCTCAGCGTTCCGCACTGCCAACTGGATGCGTTCTTTAAGTTCAGCTAAACTATTGATCTTTTGGCGATAAACCTTTGTTTTTATGAAACCCCATGCAAAGAAATCCAGGGGTGTCAAATCCGGAGAACGCGGAGGCCAAGGTCGAGGTCCTCCACGTCCAATCCACCGATTCGGAAGGCGTCTGTTGAGGTATTCTCGAACAATTAGAGCATAATGACATGGTGCTCCATCTTGTTGAAACACAACATTATCAAGAATGCCATCATCAAGAAGCTGTGGTTCGAGAAACTGCTGAAGCATATCAAGGTAGACGGTACCTGTTACAGTTGCTACCGAAAAGAAGAATGGGCCATAAATTTTGGACTTGGTCATTCCAAGCCACACGTTAACTTTTGGAGAGTCTCTTTGCCATTCTAAAAATAAAACTGAAAAACTATGAAAAAATTATGAAAATAAAATTATGAAATTTTTTTAGAAATTTATACATTTTTAACACATATTAAACATGATAAACATAAATAAAAGTGTGTTTTTAAAAAATTTGTCCGATTTCATTGAAATAGATAGTTAATTCTGGGACACCCTGTACATTATATAGTTAAGGGGCATTTTCGCCAGAGCGGCAAAAAGTATTGGTACGCCTCTGTATATATATAGTATATATATATATATATATATATATATATATATATATATATATATATATATATATAGAGAGAGAGAGAGAGAGAGAGAGAGAGAAATTATTTCACGAAAGTAACATGTGAATAATATTTTTGATAAAAATAGCCACGAAGGAAAATAAAGCACTATTTCATGTTTTATTTTCTTTCGTGGTTATTTTCATCATTATTATCATATATATATATACATATATATATATATATATGTGTCACATATATATATATATATATATATATATATATATATATATATATATATATATATATATATATATATATATATATATATATATATATATATATATATATATATATATATATATATACACACACGTTTTGCCAAAATAAATATATAATTATTCAAAGTTATTGGCAACATAAATATATTCAGAATTGTTATAAGTGTTATGTAATATATTCAGTCATTGTATATACTGTACAGTATAAATATCAAATATACAGAACTCGACATGTAAACACCCTCTGTTAAATGTCGAATAATCTTTCTTACGAGGAAATTTAAGATCGTCTTTTCCATGTAAACACCTATTATTCACAGACTGTATATATATATATATATATATATATATATATATATATATATATATATATATATATATATATATATATATAACATTCTAAGTTTATGTATGGAATCCAGATACTGTAATACAAATTTTATGTAAAGGAAACATAAGAATCAAATTTGAATCCCTGATGATCGATTTTTTTTAAATCGAATTTACCCAAACACATTCTAAAACTATTCTGGTTAATGGTAACTTTATTTAACTGCGTTTATTTGACTAGTTAACTGCGAATATGTACTGCGCTTGTAGATGTCATTTTTATGAATTTTTTTTATAATGGCTTTATCATGTAATTTT
Source organism: Bathynomus jamesi (assembly GCA_023014485.1). Taxonomy (NCBI): domain Eukaryota; kingdom Metazoa; phylum Arthropoda; class Malacostraca; order Isopoda; family Cirolanidae; genus Bathynomus; species Bathynomus jamesi. Next base: position 12,503 of record JAJOZX010003823.1, read on the forward strand.
GTTTATGATGTCTAAACTCAAAGTATACATTGAATTGTGTGTAATTTTATCGGGTTTTATGAACATACAAACTCCTAAATTTGAATAATAAAAGTTGATAAGGGGTGGAAATCTAATATACATGTGAAAGAGTCACACACACACACACACACACACACACACACACATATATATATATATATATATATATATAAAACACGTCTACTAATTGCAAGCTACGCTTAAAATTCTTAATATTTATAAACAAATTTGTAATAACTACGATTAATAATATAAAAAATAGGGTCGCATCTCGTCAGGGAATCCATTCCAGACTAAAATAAATTAAAGCAATTTATACGTAAATATAAAAGATGACAACCTCTTAAAGTTGAAGGCAAGATTGCTTTTATTTATTCCAGATTTCATGTAAATAATGAACAATTATCCATGAAGCCGCGCAGGAGGTTGCCATTAAAGCGAATGATTTGCACTCATTTTCCATCGTCAGTATAATGGTGTGTTGGCTAAATTTTAATTATTCTAACTAAATTTAATAACTAACTAAATAAACACATCTTAATTATATATATATATATATAATTATATTTATATATATATATATATATATATATATATATATATATATATATATATATATATATATATATATATATATATATATAAATAATTATATATATATATATATATATATATATATATATATATTAGGGCAGAGTGAAACCAGACAAAAGTTTTTTTGGAGCAAGTGTAGTTTACGTCCCCCTGTGGTGTCTAGTGTAGTTTGCGTTCCCCTACATTATCCTAGTGTAGTTTACGTTCCCCAACTTTGTCTGCGTATACCTAATCAAATAAAACGTTAAAACTAACGAAAATATTACGACTTAATCTAACCAATTGTCAATATATATATATATATATGAAAATTATTTCACGAAAGTGACACGTGAAAAATATTTATGATGAATAAAACCACGAAGGGAAAAGAAACAGAAAGTGGTGCTCAAGCGCTTTCGTCTAATGACATCCTCAGGAACACTGAGGATGTCCTGAGGATGTCATTAGACGAAAGCGCTTGAGCACCACTTTGTGTTTCTTTTCCCTTCGTGGTTTTATTCATCATATATATATGTATGATACACACAGACCGTGCATGGAACAAAGAGCTCTTCTGGGAAAATTAAATCTACTATGTCCGAATAAGTAATGGTAAATGACCCTCAAGGGTCCCTCAGGGGACCATTCTGAGTTCAATCCCATACATATATATATATATATATATATAATATATATTATATATATGCAAAGAATCACAGGGAAAAGGAAAAGGAAACACGAAGTCCGAGCGCTTTCGTGATATATTCACATCTTCAGGGACAAGAATATATATATCAGTATATTTGGGGAAAAGCTTTTCCTTTAAAGATGTTTGGTTGAATAATCGACCATAGTTTTTATTTATTAATTTATTTATTGAAAAAAACAATACTAAATTAATAAATAAAAACTATGGTCGATTATTCAACCAAATATATATATAATATATATATATATATATATATATATATTATATATATATATATATATACGTAAAGAACGACGCTTGTATAGGAGATATTCCGCGCAAGACGAGAGAGAGAAAACGGAACAAATGAAAAATGATGTAACCAGGTGGTTACATCATTTTTTCATTTGTTCCGTTTTCTCTCTCTCGTCTTGCGCGGAATATCTCCTATACAAGCGTCGTTCTTTACGTTATTTATACTGCGTGTTCTTTGCAGTTGAATGTATATATATATATATATATATATATATATATATATAAATTGACGATTGGTTAGATTAAGTCGTAATATATATATATATATATATATAACGTAAAGAACGACGCTTGTATAGGAGATATTCCGCGCAAGACGAGAGAGAGAAAACGGAACAAATGAAAAAATGATGTAACCACCTGGTTACATCATTTTTTCATTTGTTCCGTTTTCTCTCTCTCGTCTTGCGCGGAATATCTCCTATACAAGCGTCGTTCTTTACGTTATTTATACTGCGTGTTCTTTGCAGTTGAATGTATATATATATATATATATATATTATAAATTGACGATTGGTTAGATTAAGTCGTAATATTTTCGTTAGTTTTAACGTTTTATTTGATGGATTCATTTAAAAAATATTTCCTAAATTTCCTAGTGTAGTTTACGTTCCTCAACTTTGACCTAGTGTAGTTTGTGTCCCCTTTTGCGTCAGGGGGACGTAAACTACACTTGCTGTTTTTCTTTCCCTTTCGGCACCCTCAAATTATATTGTGGTTTTAACTACAAAACACGAAGAAAACTGAAATAATATTCAAGAGTATCTTGAACTGCCCCATTTTTGCTAACATATGAAATGGGTGTCGTAACTGGGTTTACGGTGGTTTATAACTGATTCTTGGCTGTGTTGTGGGGGAAACAAATAGATATAACCAACAAAAAACTTAAAAATATATCTTCTGCAAATAATTTTAAGGTTATTTAAGGAATTTCTATTTACTTTTTCTTTTCTGGATTAATGGTATTCTCGAATTTAGTGTTTTGTTGCAAGGAATATAAAGAAACAAGGAAAGAAAAATACTCTAATTATAGAGTATAGAAACACACAACAAATGAGTACACAAATGGTAACTGCAAAATCAATCTTAACTATTCAAATAAAGAAAGCAAACTTTTAGCAAAATCCTTTTTGGTTTCTACGGTTTCTGGTCAGACTACGGGAAATCATTCTAGCTCTGATAAAACCATCTCGTGCTTGAAACTCAAATATCGAACTTGAAGAGTCCGTCGCTAATTTAATACAACATTCTACATTCTGGGTATGATTGGGATAAGTTGGAATGTTCAATGCGTTTTCTTTGATAGCTAAAATTTAATTTTTTTTAGTTTCATTGTAAGAGGTGTCTCACTTAGTTTAGTATCATTCCAATTAATTATTCATTCCAGTCCTTTGCATCAAAATTAAGATTTGGAACCTTGAAATCTCTCGGTTCTAAATTTTGACCAGTCTCATTTCGCATGTCCATGATTTTGCTAACAGCATTTTCACATTTTTCCCAAATAAGTCACATAACATTGTCAGAAGAATATTTTCCGGGTGAGCAAAGTATGCATTTCGGGATATATACTTCTTAACAATTTCTACTGATTCTCCAGGCAAATACTTAACCCTATTAATAGCAGAAAACACATGCCTTGGGCTATCTATGCAATTAGGTCTACACTTTATGTCAAACCAATTAGGACCATAATTTGTCACAATGAAGTATGTTATTGTGTAAAGTTTCTTTGTTGGTTTCAATGTTGAAACATAAAGCCTACAAACCCTATTAGCAAGAGTTAGCCATCTATCATGACTAAGAGGACCTAGCTTTACATGAGCAAGGTGTTCATCAACTGTACCATTTCTGATTGCTGAAATAATGCGGTAAAGTACTGCTGATCTCCACTAAGATAATCAACAATGTGTTATGGCAGATATAATAGTTCTTTACCAGTAGTTATAGGCTTGAATTGTACTACTGGATTGTTTTCACATAACTAAATGGCTTTCCTAATAGGACCAACAAAGGTACTTGCCCCAGATGTTGTACCATCCAATGTTTCAAAAATATGTCTTAGAGGTAATTCATTTGTGTGAAGCATACAAATGAGCCATTGAAGTGGCCTACCAAGTGCTTTCTCCATAACATGAATCATACCCCCCTTTATAACCAGCGTTGGTATTTGTGCTATCACAGCCTATTACAGCTATATCATCTTGTAGATGTCTCTCTTTAACAACTGAAAATACTTAATTTGCTATGTTTGCAGCCTTACTCGATGCTGGTGTCTGATGGGTAATATACTCTCTATCTGGTTCAGCAATCATTACATAGTGTTCTTCATTCTTCTTTTCACTGTACCACACTTTACTTCTGTTTATTACGAGATGGTCATCTTCTTTGGTGATCATACCAATGTCTATCAAAGTTGCAGTTGCAGTAGTAGCAATAGCACGGTCTGATACACCAAATCTATCTGCCTGCATTGCAACATGCCGCAAATACATTCTCATTTGGCTGCCAGTATTTTCAAAACCACAGTCTTCACTTTCCATTATCACATTGTCATTGTCTTCATCTGAAGAATTTTTTTCTAAGCTCAAAGGTTTAAATTTAAATTCAACGGAACGATTGAATGTTTTCTTTTCTTTACTTACTTGGTCTGAGAGTTTTCTCTTGTATCTCTTTTGTAAAATTTGTGTGGCATGTACATCTACAGTACACTACCTATGTATATTTTACGATCACTCCTCTGATCAAGTAGAAACTGTAATTCCTCTTTTCGTATTTTTTTATCTCTCCGACATTATGCAATCTATGTGAATTTATTCACAGTCATCACTACATCCTATGTCTGTATGAGATTTTAAATTACATTTACAGGCACATATATCAAACAAATTACCGAAACTATTCATATATTCATTTTTTAGTTTCACTGATGTTTATGATCTACTCAACGTTGCTCATTTTTCTATGAATCTTGCTACCTTTTGAAACACCGCTTTTTCCTGAACTGTGGGGATTGATGCTTGCTGCCAAAGTTTTAGTAGCTCCTGAGTTATTTGTCTGATGATTGGCTTGTTAGCTGCATTTTTCTTTCTTTGAGATAGAGAAAGTACCGAGCCACTTGTAAATTAACTGGCAAAAGAGGGGATGTTGCTTGCTTGCTGTGTGGGATACTGGCGTGTGGGATACTGATTTCATCTCTGCTCTTCTATACGTAAATTATTAATTGAAAAATAAGAACAAAAACTCAAATAAATTTCAGTGAATTTTAATTGCTTAAGGAAAAACAACAAATATTTACTCAGTTTACTCACGTCAATGAAATGTACATTGTTACAAATGTAACAATATTTTTTCATCTCATTTCTCATAGCATGCTCACTAGCTTCTTACCTCTGAATTTTGTAGCTGGGCGACAACTACTGCAGCTGGCTGTCAGGCGAACTGTGGTACCTGGGGAGGCAGAAGACACGATGCGTACAAGTATACAGTACGACCTTGGCAGGAATACTTAAATCTGGGAATGACGCAAAATAATATATTAAAGTTATAAAAATTTATAATTGTGTTTCATAATGACATTAATGGGGGTTATTCATATGGTATGACGTTGACGGATGTATGCTAGATGAGAACTCCATTTTCTGTGTTTGTTAAATTGTATTCATGCAAAAATGGGGCGTTGAGAGAAACCTGGCACAATTTGTAGCATCATATTCGTTTTTCTCAGCAAAAATTATAATAAAATATCAGTGTGCCATTGTAAATTTCGAAGCGAATTAATCTATACAGCATTTTTCCCGAGTGTTTCTTTGTGAAGAAAATTAGCTGCCTATCGAAACTCTTACAAATACCCCCCCATTATCCTCCGCGGCCACAGTCGCGAGCACCAATTAGTGAGAAGTATACAGCGTGCCACATCCCCCATCCCCCGGAGTAACGGAGAATACTTTCCCTCACTCAGCTTGAGTCAACCTCCACCCAATACTTCCTACAATATCCTTTTTGAGTCAATTTTGTGCACCAGCGGCTACCCTCTATCAGAAACATGGAAATGGTAAATAAATTCCTGCAATTCTGTGGTATCTGCAATGATGCAACAAATGAGACAAAGGCGATAAGGTGCGATCTCTGCCAGCTGCTTTTTGAGTTTAGATGCCTCGAATGGGAAGATGAAAAAAATCTCTCGTATAACGAACGCGAAGCAATTTAATGGGATAAAGTTTTTCTGCAAAAACTGCATGACCGAAATAAACTCTTTTACAGTATTTAAAGCAGAAAGAGACTACGAGAAGAAAATGAACAAAGAAAGTGGGAATAAAGAACAGTGGAAAACAGAAGAAACGAAGAAAGACGAAGTAGGAAAAAATCAAATACCGTTACACAACGAGGCCGAAACCATGCAGGCGAAAGAGAGTATAAAGACAACAGATAGTATAAGGACAACAAAGGACATTAACACCAATAGCACAAATAGGAAAAGACAAGAGGGCAATCAAGAAAACTGAGTGAAACTGTCCCCCAAAAAACAAAGGCCCCGAGTAAATATGGGGAAGGAATTATATGCAGAATTATACAAAAGATAATTGCAGATTTAAAAGAGGACAATGTATATATGAACATCCCCCAATATGCAATTTCTTCAAAATAATCGTAAATGTAAATTTGGAGACAGATGCAAATTCTACCACCTGGACATCTGCAGGACTTACGCAAAATATGGAACCTGCAAATACGGGAAAAAATGCTACTATCAACATCTCCCGACGAACCCAAAGGACAAAAAACAAAGTTTAAATGACAATAGGAATAACAATAACAATAGGAACAACAATAGGAACACAATAAGCGAAAAAAAAAAATTTTTCAACATCGCAGACACGATACGGCTGCTAAATGTCATCCAACGCATGCAGTTGTCAGCTGGAAACCCCCGAGCCAAACCGCTTCCGGGCAAGAAGCTACCAGAACAGGTAGGCGGAAACGGATCTCTCTCAGAAGACCATAGGGCAACAAAACAAGCGATATCGGAGGAAAACGAACTTGAAATGCACAAGTGGCAACAAAAAACAAAGAACATAAATATTGTCCTGGCTAATATTCAAGGAATAAGACCAAACCAATCACTCGACAAAGCTCCGTACCTGAAAAGATTTATGGACGAAACAAGGGCGGACATCGCATGCCACACAGAAACTCATCTTAAGGATTGCCAAGGAAATTGTGAAAACTACGAACATTGTATTGAAAAGAAAGAGATAAATATAGAGGTTTTCAACTTACTAAGAGCAGATAGAACAACGAGACGTAAAGGTGGCTGTGTTATATATATACATGAAGGTCATATGACAGAGACGATAATAAGTAAATCAAACAGCTTTGTGGAACTCCAAGGAGTGAAAATAGAAAAACTAAACGTGATACTGATAGTCATTTATAGACCTCCAAACACCCCACCCGAAAAATTCTCGGAGGCCATTGATGATATCAGAAAACTAATAACCATAACTCCTCCATTCCCCAATATAATGATCTGCGGAGACTTTAACTTCCCATTTATAAAATGCAAGAAAGTGGATAGGAATATATATATATATATATATATATATATATATATATATATTATATATATATATATAATATAATATATATATGTATATGTGTGTGTGTATATATATATATATATATATATATACATATATATACACCAGGACAATGGGGGCACAAGAGAAGACCAGGAGTAAGCAAAAATGTTGATGCTCTCACAAATGAGTTTATGCTGACAGAGGAGATAACAGAAAATAACAGAAAAAATAACTGCCTAGATCTGGTATTCACGAATAACACGAACTTGATTGCTAATATAAAAATAACCCCAACCATTATCTCAGACCACAACTTAATCGAGATATCAAGAAATATGACGACAACATTAAAAGACAATACACATACTGAGGAAAGAAGCAAATTTGGGGCCTTTAACTTAAATTCCAAGAATATAAATTGGGAAGCAATCAGATCGCATATTGCCCAAATAGAGTGGAGAACAGTTTCAGAGAATAAAACAACTGAAGAAATGCTAACAACCTTGGAAGAAAAAACGCTGAGAATTTTAGAAAAATATGCTCCGAAATCACAGCCAAAAGGAGAGAGGAGCTGGCTAGAGAAGCAAAAGAGAAGAATATTCTGCAAAAGAAAGAGAATGGAGGCGAAGTTAGCCAACTGCGGAGACAATGCGAGGAAAGTAATACAAGAAAAACTGGAAGGTATCGACAGGGAAATACAAGCCCTGATTAAGGACCATACAGAGAGGGAAGAGGAAAAGGTGGTAAAAGCAATAAAGGAAAATCCAAAATATCTACCATAGCTATGCGAAAAGGAAAACAAAACGCGCGCTACGATTGGGTCCTCAAGGAAGAGAAATAATGAACTAACCGACGATCCAAAATAAATATCTGAAACGTTGAGAGCCCAGTATGAATCATTTTTCAGTACCCCAAAAAGTGACAAAGCGATACCTGACATAAATGCATTCTTTGAAGAGAAATTGCAAGGAGAGTGTATAACAGACTTTGATTTTACCCCAGAAGATGTAGCGAGAGCTATAGGATAAATGAAACCACATTCAGCTGCAGGTCCGGACAATTGGAACCCATTATTGATTAAAAACTGTAAAAATGAAATAGCTACACCTTTATACTGGATATGGAGAAGATCCCTAGACACTGGAGAAATACCGAGCATCTTGAAAAGAGCAAACATTGTCCCTTAAATAAAGAAGGGGGACAAATCTCAAGCAAAGAACTATAGACCAGTGTCATTGACGTTCCACCTCACCAAAGTATTTGAAAGAATAGTTAGAGAGAAAATTTATGATTTCTTGGAGACACAGAAAAGATTCAACGAAAATCAGCACAGATTCCGATCAGGTAGATCATGCCTATCACAACTAATAGAACACTATAACAATATCCTAGATGTACTGGAAGGCAATGACAACTACGATGTCATATACACGGATTTTGCTAAAGCTTTCGACAAATGTGATCACGGTATAATAGCACATAAAATGAAATATATGGGAATAACAGGTAAAGTGGGAAAATGGATCTACAACTTCTTCAGAGAACGTCTGCAGGTCGTCAGAATTCAAGGTGTATCATCATCAGAATCCGAAGTACGCAGCTCAGTACCACAAGGTACAGTACTGGTCCCACTATTTTTCATTATCATGCTAACAGATACAGACAGTGGAGTAAACAGCAACAGTATAGTAACATCCTTTGCAGACGATACAAAGATCAGCAGAAAAATCAGCGATGTAAATGAAGTGGAGGCCTTGCAGAGGGTCACGAACAAAATATACAAATGGTCAGAAAACAACATGACATTTAGCACCGAGAAATTTCAGCTCTTGAGATATGGTAGAAAAGAGGAACTTAAACAGACTGCATATTATGCTCCAGATAGACAGGAAATTCAGAGAAGCACGAAAGCGATCGATCTGGGGGTAATAATGACCGATGATGCGAAATTCGAACCACAAAATCAGATAGCGATAAATAAAGCAAAAAGAGTCGCGGGACAGGTACTAAGAACGTCCAAAAGAAGGGACGGGACAGTAATGATTCCCCTGTCAAAAACACTGATTATACTAAAACTTGAATACTGCTCAGTTTAGACGTCCCCATATAAAAAGGAAGAAACTAATAAACTAGAAAAAACTCGGAGACATTTCACAGCAAAGATTGATGGCTGCAAAGAGCTCAATTACTGGGAAAGACTACGTAAACTAAATCTGTACTTCCTGGAAAGAAGAAGAGAGAGGCACACTATAATCTACATATGGAAAATGATCGAAAAACTGGTACCAAACTTCAAACTAAACCCAATTACCATTCAAACAACACTGGAAAATAGGAAAGGCAGGATGTGTAGTGTTTCCCAAATTAAAGGCCCGACAAGGGACCTCTTCAACACTGAAGGAAAATAGCTTGGTTGTCAGGGAGCCAAGACTGTTTAACTAGCTTTCAAAAGACCTCAGAAACGTTACAGGGGTCAAAGTTGGAGTCCTCAAGAGAAGACTAGATGCCTGGTTCAGGGCAGTACCACATGAGCAGGGTGTACCTGGCTATGTACGGTCGAAAGCGCAAGAAAGCAACTCGCTCCTCCACCAAGCCTGACCTAGAGGCGGGGCCACCAGCTTGACCTTCGTATGAAGAGAGACTAACGCACAGAACAACAACGAAGTTATATATATATATATATATATATATATATATATATATATATATATATATATATATATATATATATATATATATATATATATATATATATATCTATATATATATATATATATATTATATATATAAGGTCCGCATGGGACTGGATCAGTGGATCAGTGGATCACATTATAATTAATGGGCTCTTCTTATAATGTACCTCTCTCTCTCTCTCTCCCCCCTCCTCAAAAGAAAGGACATGCACCAAACATGGAAAGAGTGAAGGATACAAACGGATTAGTAGGCCACAGTAAAGTGATAGTTATGCATAAACCAAAATATTAGTATACTAACAATAATCAGTCAGGAGAGCCACAAACTGACACAGAGCTCAGGCTAAACTAACGCGGCCCATTACGCTACCTCCTGACTTATTCTTATTAGCCAGTACCATCAGAAGTCGAACCCTTGGCCTCAGTGCCTTCACTTCGCTTATAGGTAAACGGTGTTACCCACTGAGAACAGTGTATAGAAATTAGAATATAATGTATGAGTATATTAGTGTACATAAATTGTACAGTAGTGTATAGGAATTATATAGGAAAAACTTAAGTAATTCTCTCAAAGTACTTTAGGATTGACAGCGACTTCTAACCTCTTCTGTTGCAGTTTTTAAAGTGAAAATTGAAGATTTCTTTGTATTAACATTTTGATCAAATTAAAAATCTTTGTTAATAATTGTTAGTAACAGTAAAACAATACAAATAGTAACCACTAGCGGAGCGACCCAGCGTTGCCGGGGTGGATGTTGAACGCTATATATATATATGCCCGGTTAGGTAAACTGAATGCCCGGTTAGGTTAATTGAATGCCCAGTTAGGTCAACTGAATGCCCGATTAGGTTAATTAAATGGCCGGTTAGGTCAACTGAATGCCCGATTAGATTAATTGAATGCCCGGGTACGTTAATTGAATGCCCGGTTAGGTTAATTGTACACCCTTGACGATTGGTTAGGTTGTCATGATATTTTCGTTAAAGCCAACGAAAATATCACGACTTAACCTAACCAATTGTCAAGGGCGTACAGATGACCTAACCTGGCATTCAATGAACCTAACCGGGTATTCAATAATTTTACCATAGGTTTCGTAATGAACTTGATGACGTCATTTAATGTTTTAAAATTAATTATTTAATTTATTGACACCCACCTGCACAACCTCGGGACCTAATCAATATGTGTGTGAAGTTTCATGTTTGTAACTGCTTCCATTTTGGAGTTATGGCTGATGGCTGGAACACACACACACACACACACACACACAGACACACACACGACTTTTTATTATTATTATTATTATTATTATTATTATCATTATAGATAAACAATAGACAGGTACAAATTTATAACCGAAAGACTTCCGAAAATCAACAATTTTTGATAAAGAAAAGGGGAAAATTGGTTTTGTAGGCCTAGGGGGTCCGAAATTTTCATAAAATGGAAAATAATTGCTATTTTCTTACTTACAGCGACAGGCATAATGATATTAGGATACCTTATAGAAATTTTGTAATATTTTAAAGTGGGGAAAATAAATAATTTTCTAAAAATGATCTTCAACTATAAAAGCGCATCTAATCAGATAACTTAATTAACGTATTTCTATGACAACTAAAAAATAGAATGATAAATCAATATCCTATCAAATTGTTTGTGTATACGTAAAATTATTTGTACAAAAGCCACAGTAATAAAACGCACAAAAGTCACGGTAAATAATTTCGAGTGTGGCTCATTTAACTTTAAACTCGTGTTTATTTAAATTGCCCGTTTTAATTATGTAATTTTTTGTATTGAATCGATAACGAAATCTTTTGTGAATCGAAAAATGTTAAAATTATAACAAATATCAAAATATTTTGTATAAAAATCATTGAATTTTAAAAATGCATGTTTGTTTTTAGTTTTTGCAAAAAGTTCTTTATGAATTTTAAAAATATACACTTTTTTTAAATTGAATCGATAAATAAATTTTTTGTGCCAAAATTATGATTAAAAATGAAAAATTAAAAAAATGCGTGTACAGGCATGGGAAGAACTGTACCCCTAAAAGGGGGGAAGGAATTATGTTAGGGAATTTTTTTTTTAGCATGGGCACTGCACAATAAAAAGACGCATCGAATGGTGAAAACCGCATTGTTCTACACCAATTGTAGCGACCTGTAGGTGTGCGCAAAAAAACTGTTACATATATATATATATATATATATATACACAAACTCAGAATGGTCCCCTGAAAAACTTATATGTTAAACACAGACCGTGCATGGAACAAGGAACTCTTCTGGGAAAATTAAATCCACTATAGTCCGAATAAGTAATGGTAAATGACAAATACCATAGTTTTTCTTTTTCATGATGCTAGCCCGACGTGGGCAGAAGAGTTCCTTGTTCCATGCACGGTCTGTGTTTAACATATATATATATATATATATATATATATAAGGCTTCATTTCTGAAATAGTATATTAGGTTATATTATTTCTTTAATTTATGTTGTGTAATTGATATTGTAAGTATTGTAAAAAAAAATATATATATATAGAGTCTATATATATATATATATATCATAATAAGATCACGTGTTATTCTGTGATTTTACTGCATATATATATATATATAACCTTACAACCTTACAAAGGTTCCACGTGATGATTTCTCATTTCGCGAAGGTCAAGCGTGTCGCCCCTCCTCTCGAGTTGGCCTGGTGAAGTAGTGAGTTGGATTCTTGCGCTCTCCACCTCACATAGCCAGGTACGCCCGGCTCATCGGGGATTGTTCTGAGCCAGGCGTCAAGTCTTCTTTTGAAGATTTCCACTGCAACTCCCTTCGTGTTTCTTAGGTCTTTGGGCAGCTGATTAAATAGTTTTGGTCCTCTCACTACAAAACTATTTTCTTTCAGGGTTAAGGATGTTCCCTGTCTCGCCTTCAATTTGGGAATACGACACAGTCTACCGTTTCTACCTTCCACCGTTGTTTGGGGAGTTATGGGATTCAGAGTAAGATTAGGGACTAGTTTCTCCATTATTTTCCAAGTGTAAATAATGGTGTATCTCTCTCTTCTCCTTTCCAGTGAATATAGGTTTAGTTCTCGTAACCTTTCCCAGTAATTTAGTTCTTTGCACCCATTGATCTTGGCTGTGAAACTTCTTTGAATCCCCTCCAGCTGTCTAATGTCTTCTTTTTTATATGGGGATGTTAGGACCGAGCAGTATTCCAGTTTAGGTATTATCAGGGTTTTCAGTAGGGGGATCATTACATTCCTATCCCTTCGTTTAAAAGTTCTCAATATCAGACCCGTTATTCTCTTTGCTCTGTTTACTGCTATCTTATTTTGTGTTTCAAATTTCGCATCATCTGTCATTACAACCCCTAAATCTTTTGCTCTGGAATTTCTCTGGACTTCCTGTCCATTTGGGGTATAATATTCCATGGACTTTAGGTCTTCTCTTTTTCCGTACCGTAATAGCTGAAATTTCTCGGTGTTAAACAGCAAAATTAGGAGAATTAAAAACTAACTATAGCTGCGGAGCAAGTAGTAGTCAATAATTATTAATTTTAGTTAACCAATTTGTTAATTAACTATTAGTTAACTAGTAGTGATTAATACTTGTACCTCAGTATATCATTTTACAGCCCATCATTATTTCATTATGTTTCATTTGCATTTCCACCGAATGGAAAATTTGCCTTAAAACCTCTTTTGAAATTCGAAAATTTTAAATTTATTAAATTAAAAAAAAAGTATTTCCTTATTAGATTATAAAAATCTAAGATTTTTTTAGGAGGGGAGGTAAGAAGTGTCCGTTTTGTAAAATTCATTTTTAGAAAACTTCTCAGATAAAAAAGATAAAAAAAATAGATAGCGTTTAAAATGTCATACCTTATCTTAATGGCAAAATTCGATAGTTTAAACAAAATATCAGCATTTTATTAAAGTTATACATATTCACCTTAAGGTCAAGACATTAAAGAATTTATGCGGGTTTTAACCTTAAATATTTAACTTTTATTCAGTGTTATATTGTTATTTCAAAGTTCATAAACCCCATTACATTGAAAACTATTAATTAAAAAATTAACTAAATTCAGAAAAAAGAAAGTTGTTTTTTTGTAGGGTGCGTGTGGGAGAGTTTGGGGTTTGGGTGGGTTTCATCCTGTTCTTTTTAATCCTTCATTTGCTGGCCCATTTAGTTAATGAAACCCATAAAATGAGATTTCACTCGTGTTTTTCGTCGAGGAAGTCAGGGAAGTCATGACCCTAAAATAATAACCAGTCAGGGTGGCCAGAAATTGGTACAACGCTCAGAACAACTAATGCGGCTCATTGCTTTAACTTCTGAATCATTATGACCAACATCATCGGAATTCGAACTCCAGACCTCAGTTTCTTCACCTTGCTTAGTGGGAAAAGGTATTGTTACCCACTGAGAGAGGGTCTGGCGAGTCACGACCAAGGTATTCCTTGAATCGAAAAGAGAATTTAAAAGGTCTCGCAAAGAAGAGGAAAGGAATACAAATTGCAAAATCGTTTCCACGAAATGTGGCATCATGTACTAAAACTAGGTTCCCGAACATACTGTAAGCATATTAGATGAGAATTAGTGAGTGCATTAATTGAGCTACACTATTAATTAATAGGTTCGTACATGCACATTTCCGGAAAATAATAATAAAAAGCTTTTACCAATTTGTTTTGGCTAGGAGCTAAGAATTCGTCCTGGGACACAGAGGCAGAAATTATGAATAGAAAAGGGATCTTTCTTTTTTTTTGTGAAATATCAAATGTCGGAGTTTCACCCAATGCAGCAAATATTCAACTGGTTTTTACTAAGGCCGGCCGCATACAGGATTGTCTTGCGACTCACGAGTGACGACTCAAATCGTGTGTAATTTTACATTGACAGAATGGGAGGCCTGCACACTGCAGCGATTCATGCAGTTCTTATTTCTCATTTTAATATACCCGCAATATTTTAAGGATTTATGATAATATGGAAAGTTATGATGTGAAGATGATCTAGCAAAATATTTCAAGATTGTACTAACTCACTGAGTGCTGATCGTATAATTTCTGAATAGCTACAATTATAATTTATTAGCTACTCTAGCGAGCATTGCAAACAAAGCTACATTTGGAGATGCCTTATTTTTTTTAAGTTTTGCATTTTTATGTATCTTAACAATAAGAAATTGTGGTCTCAAAGTTAATACGTTTATGCCCATAAATAACACAAACATTATATGAGCTCGGTTCAACTGATGACCAACCGATAGATTGCTTTCCACACTAGTTTTGCTACATTAAGTCAATTGGTCTATTGCTGACTGACTGAATAATATTTCTATACCGCGACATATATAATATTTATGTATCTAACGTCACAGTGACCTGTCACTAATCCGTTGGTCACCTAACTGAGTAGTATTTATCAAAGACTGCCGCCTGACTAGTCACCTGTCTGAATAATATTTATCAAAGTATGCCGCCACATACGGTCACGTCTCAGATCATGGTCCTCACCTGAAGAATATCCATCCCAAGCGCGCCCATCTGAAGAATCTCCACCCCAACGCTACCGGAGGTTGAAAATTACAGAACAAAACAAATCAGGATTCCCTAAGGCCTCACGAAAGTCACGAGACCTTTCCACTTTTCAGCTGGCCTCGAGGCCAAGGCCACTTTTGAAGTCCGAGGGTGAGGCTGAGTCCGAGGCCTGCAAAATATGCCCGAGGCCGGCCACGAGGCCGAGGCCAGGCCTCAGCCCTATGTCTGCGGTACAGCACACAACCTCTTAGAAGTTGTTTTAGAAAGAGAGTATATGTGATCTTTCCAGGAAAGATCACAAGAAAAGGAAACGCCAAGAATGTTAAGAGAAGAGGAAGGATTGAGTTATATGTTGTTGAAGGTAAGGGGATAGTTGTGTAGAAGATTGTGACGAGTAGACAGATGGAGGAGCTGAGTTTTAGAGGCATTGAAAGCCACAAGGTTTTCTCTGCCCCAATCAGATATAGCAGAAAGGTCAGAGGTCAGGCGTCCCATAGCCGTCCTACGCGAATCATGAAGTGACTGCTGATAGGGACGCTTTGGGAAGCGGGTGGAGAAGTGAAGAGTGGAATCATCGGCATAGGAGTGAATAGGACAGGAAGAGCGAATTAAAAGATCATTAATAAATAAAAGGAAAAGAGTGGGAGACAGGACAGAACCCTGAAGAACACCACTGTTAATAGCTTTAGGAGAAGAACAGTGGCCATCTGCAACTGCATCTATAGATCGGCCAGAAAGGAAATTAGAGATAAAGGCACAGATAGAAGGATACTGTAGAAACTGAAGGAGGGCAGTTTTGAAATTAAAAGTTGTGCCAGACTCTATCAAAAGCTTTTGATATGTCTAGCACAGTAGCAAAAGTTTCACCAAAGTCCCGAAAGGAGGATAACCAAGAGTTAGAAAGATATGCCAGAAAGATCGCCAGTAGAGCGTCCCTTGCGGAATCCATATGACTAGATCTGAAAGAAGATTGTGAGAAGAAAGGTGTTTAAGACTCTTCGTATTAAGGATAGATTCAAAAACTTTGGAAAGGCAAGAAATTAAAGCAATTTTTTTTACGTAGTAAGGAGAGGGCCAAAGGCGAACACCCGCAAAAGTGACCCCTCCACAGAAGAAGAAGAGAGCCAAAACCAACGTCTCCAAGGTTCAATGATCCCATTTTTTTTTTTTTGAAATTTTGAAAAGATTGTTTAGTGTGTAAGATGAATGTATTATTGTTGTTGGTTAGTCGATCAGCCCACCCTGATAGAGCAAGCCGGCGGCACGCAGGTAACCGATCGCCCTCTCCGGAGTGGACCAGAGGTTCAGCGCACTAGTGATGGTGTGTTGTGTTCTATGTTGTTCTACAGCGGTACAGTCTGCCATAATGTGTTCAATTGTTTGTGGTGTGTCCTGGCACAGGTGGCCGGTGTCGTCTGTGGAGTTATCTAGGCTGTGATTATATGTCTGTAAGTTGGGGTGATGTCCACATCGGAATCGTGCTAAGTTAACTCGATCCGATCTGCTCAGGCTGGTCTCTGACCTGTCAATTGGTGGCGGCTTCGCACCCAGGACCGCATTCGGACCGAGTCGTGTCAGTGCTTTGTGGGTCAGGTGCGTGTCTATGTATTTTCTGTACTGTGTGATGTTTGTGGGGCGTGGTATGGAATGGAGTATTTGGTTATAATGTCTCTCGAGTGTTACCTTAATGATGCGAGGTGTTGGTGAATGATTGTACATGTACTGGCAAGGGTGTTGTGGGTTAGTTGTCGGTGCTGCCGTGAATTGTGTTCCCCTCATGTTTAAATGTTCCCCAATTTTCATTATTTTTGTTTCTGTGTGCAGGTGTTCTATTGTTGTTGTTTGAGTACATCCTGTAATGATACCAAATGCGTTGTTTTGTATTGTCTGTAAGTTGTTTATGTATGTGTTTGAGATAATGGGTGCCCAGCATGGGCTAGCATGGTCCATAACTGAGCGAATATATTATTTGTATATGAGTGATGTTGTTTCCTGCTGGTGTTCAAAGTTTGTGCCTGTTAGTACCCTAAGCGTGTTAAGTCTTGACGTACATTTGTTTTTAATGTCCTGAATGTGGTTTGCAAAAGATAATGATGTGTCGTATGTGACCCTAAGTATTTTGTTCCTCTGAGTGTGTGGAATGTTGTTGTTGTTTAATGTAAGCTGTGGAGTTATCTGGTGTTATTTTGTGTTGCTTGTTAGCAAGGTGATGGTTGATTTTGTGGGCGCTACTTTGAGTTTATTGTGTGTGAGTCAGTCTTGTATACTGTTTAGGTATGTTTGTAGGTTATTTGTAGCGGTTTCGATGTTGTTGTGGGTGGATGTTAGAGTGATGTCATCTGCATATGATGATAAAGTAAGCTTATTATCTATGGGTGTTGGAATGTCATGCATGTATAAGTTGAACAGTATTGGTGAGAGAACAGAGCCTTGAGGGACCCCGTTCGGAAAAAGCTTGTTTTTGGATGACTTGCTATTAAATGTGACATGTGAGTATCTTCCTGAAAGATAGTTGCTCAGCCACCTTTTGGTGTTATTGTGCATATTTGTGTTGAGTATTTTGTTTATGAGAGGGGAGCGTGGGATAGCATCAAATGCTTTACTAATGTCTATTGTTGCTAATAGTGTACGTTGAGCTGGTCGTCTGGAGTTGATGCCATCCATGATGTGCTGCGTGAGGTTAGTGAGTAATGTCGTGGTTGAGTGGTGAGGTCTGAATCCATGTTGAGTAGGCGATAGTGGTATGTGTGTGGGTTGGTGATTTGTAAGATTAGTCTTTCTGTTACTTTGGAGGGTGTGCATAGTAAAGTAATGGGTCTATAGGAAGCTGGTTCTGTTGGATTTCTGTTTGGTTTGAGTAATGTAATAATTTTACCTTGTTTCCATATGTTAGGAATAATACAGTGTTGGTATGAATATGTGCTGATGTTTGTGAGAGCTAGTATTTCCTGTGGGCCCAAGTGTTTAAGGTGTATGTTAGATATGTTGTCTAGTCCAGTAGCATTCGAATTCTTAATGTTTTTGATGATCTTGGTGGTCTGGTCTGTATTGAAGGGTGTAATGGGCGTGTCGAGTCTGTAGGATTTCTTGTGTCTGGCTGTTTGTCTGTCTGCGTGTTTCTGGTGGTATCCGGATAAATCATCGCCCACAACTCACCGTCTATAATTCATCGCCCACAAATCATCGCTCAGGATAATTCATCGCCCACAATTCACTGTCCACAATTCATCGCCCAGAAGAACAGATTGCTGCCCATCATCCAAATATTTGGAAATTTCTGGAGTGCCTTAAGAAAGAATAAACTTTAATTGAAATCAGAATTGAACAGTACATAGGTGGCCACTGGCCACGAACCTCAAAAGAAAAAAGAAAATATCGCAATTGTGCGATTCAGAGCATCGTATTGTCGAATATATAAGAGGGATAGCTCATAATATTTCATATTAGAATGTGTTTTAGACAAAATAAAACGGAAAATGCCCGGTTAGGTCAACTGAATGCCCGGTTAGGTCAACTGAATGCCCGGTTAGGTTAATTGAATGCCCGGTTAGGTTAACTGTACGCCCTTGATGATTGGTTAGGTTAAGTTGCGATATTTTCGTTAGTTTAAACGAAAATGACGAGAGCAAAAATACATAATAAACAGTTTGGTAGTCCCAATAATATGTAAGTACCAAAATCAACTTTTTTGTAAACAAAGTTTCGTTAAAAGATCAAGAGAGATAGGCTTAGATCTAAATACCTTTGAAAAAAGTAACCACGATAATAGACATAATTTTCGCAAATACTTTTTATTGAGTATCGTTTTAATAAATAAATATCTGACACATTTCTTTATTGTGGTTTTAGTAAATAAATATTGTCTCAAACATTTTCTTATTCATTCTTATTTTTTTGGGGGTGAACATATATATATATATATATATATATAATGTATATATGTATGTTCGGTGAATTGTATGGGCGATGAATTGTGTTGCTGTGAAATGTATGAGCGATGAATTGTGGGCGGTAAATTGTGGGCGATTAACTTTCCTAAACCCGTTTCTGGTTGTTGTCGCTGTTTAAGTGACTTATGTTTGCGTAGTGATTAACTAGAATGTTAGCTTGTTGTGTATATGTTGGGATATTATTTTGGCTGCGACAGATAGCCGCGTGTGAAGTGTGAATGCCACTGTTAGAGTGGGTAATACTGTTTATAGTCTTGTATAGCCTGGATGTATCTGTGGAGAGGTTTAGTGTTGTTATGAATTCTCTAAATGTTTCTCTTTGTTTTTCTTTAAGTTTGTTGTTTATTTCTGTGTTGAGCTGTTGTATCTGCTGTTTTATGGCTTCTGTGTGTGGTATTTGTGTGTTATGTTTGAGGTTGTTACGTTGCCTTATGAGGTGGGCTATTTCTCTAGTGTAATTTGGGTTCTATTTCCTAATGTTGCCCTTAGGTATGTATTTGTTTGCATTATTGATGATCTGATTGAATGTCTTGAGTGTTGTATTGATGTTTATGATGGGTGTACTATTTAATGTGGTGAAGTGTTCTTCAGTCTGTATTTTGAATCGTTCCCAATCAGCTTTCTTGTAATTTCTGTAAGTGTGCCTAAGGCTGTTGGGGCAGAGTGTAGAGCTTGTTGTAATGATGATGGGCAGGTGGTCTGATGACAGTTGTTTTTCTGTTCTCCAGTGTGTATGTGTTCCTAGTGAGGGAGACCAGAACGTTATGTCTGGGGAGGAGTTTGGGTATCCTGCTTGATGTGGTATGTGTGTATGTTCTTCTGTGTTGTTAAGAATGAAGAGGCTGTTTAGTTGTGTGGCTATGTTGGCGCCTCTGATGTTGTTTTGGTTGTGCAGGTACCAACTAGTGTCTTTAGCGTTGAAGTCTCCTCCTAAGATGACATTAGTGAGAGAGGCCAGATTGTGTAACTGTGGATTGTAATTGGCTGGCACCTGAGGTGAACTATCTGGTGGGATGTAAATGTTGATGAGTGTGGTGTTGTGTTTTGCGCGTGTTTTAGTGTTAACTGCCTGTATTTCTATCGTGTTATCTACTTGGATTGTGTTTGTAATGTTTGGGGTGGCATCAGTGGAGCTAATGCTTTTACGTATGTAAGTGATGAGTCCACCCCCGTGACCCCCAGTACGATCTTGACGGATCGCCGTGAAGTCAGGGATGGTGGGTGTTTTGTGTGCGCGTTTTAGTTTTGTTTCTTGTATAAGTGCTATGTGAATGTTTTGTTTGTGTGCGAATTCCCTAAGCTGCATGATTTTGTTTGTGAGGCCATCTACGTTGTACTGTAGTATGTTAATATTATGCTTCTGTATGTGTCTCATGGTCCTATTGTGTCTATGTCTTTGTGTATGGTGACATGTGTAAATTGTAGTGGGGCCTGAATTAGTCTTAATGTCGCCGGAGAGCAAGAGTAGTCCGGGGAGCACCTCCGGCACGCAAATGCTCCCCGTAACTGAAAACATAGCACGTTGGTATAGGTCCGGCCCCGGGAGCCGATCGGCACTGTGTTGAATTGTGTGTTTGAGAGCATGCTGGACTACTCACAGAGTAGATGAGACAATGAAAAAGATCAGCTAAGGAGGACAGTGACAGGAGAAGCAGGAGTTCCAGCACTCCCTGTCTCCTGCCTAACGTCCCCCCTGGAGTACTTCCCTGGTCGATTGGTGTCTACAATCTCTTCCTATAAATTGGACGATAGTTGGAGGGTTGAGAGCAGTCACTCTTCTTTGGGACAGGCTGAATAAAAGAGAACTTCCAGCAGGAAGGAAAACTACCACATGAGACACAAAGACGAAAGAGTTTGCATGGGCAGGGTGTCAGCACAGAAGCACAGTTCTTAAGAACAACAAGAGGCACACCATCAGGACCATATGCCTTCGTAGAGTTGAGCCCAGATAGGGCAGAAAAAACATCTTTAGAAGAGATTCTAATTTCAGACATAATAAAGTCAGAGGGGGTAGGAGATGGAGGAACAGCACCAGAATCGTCCAGGGTTGAGTTGTAAGCGAAAGTGTGAACGAAGAGTTCAGCTTTGTCAGGAGAAGAGACGGCAACTGTGCCGTCGGAATTGAAAAGAGGAGGGAAAGAAGAGGAAGTAAGGTTGTTGAAGAGGTTCTTAGCTAGATGCCAGAAAGAGCAAGAAGGATTAGAATTGAATAGATTTTCACATTTTTGTCGGATGAAGGAATTTTTGGCAAGTCGAGGAACAGATTTTGCACGATTCCTAGCAGAAATATAAGCTGAGTGAGAGTCAGGAGTTGGATGGCGACGGTACCTTCTGAAAGACTACTCTCTGTTGCGGATAGCATTAGAACAACTAAAGTTAAACCAAGGGTTTTTTGCATTAGTAGTAGGAATAGTACATGGAATGTACGCCTCCATACCCAAGAGAATCACCGCTGTGATGCGCTCAGCACACCCAGAAGGGCCCCGGCCACGGAAGCAGTAATCATTCCATGGGAAATCATAGAAGCACTGCCTAAGGGCCTCCCAATCAGCAGCGCCGAAGTGCCAAAGGCACCTCTTGGGAGCATCCAAAGGCCGAATTGGAGCAATAGGACAAGAAACATATATAATATTGTGTTCGGAGGAGCCCAACGGAGAGAAAAGTTTCACGGAGTAAGAAGAAGGACGAGAGGTAAGAAATAAATCCAGAATGTTGGACCTATCTCCAAGGCGATCGGGGATACGAGTGGGGTGCTGTACAATCTGTCTAGGTCATTTAGGATAGAAAAGTTGTAAGCTAGTTCACCAGGGATGTCAGAGAAATGGGAGGAAAACCAAAGGTGGTGGTGAACATTGAAATCTCCGAAAATGGAGATTTCAGCAAGGGGAGAGCGGGAATGAATGTATTCCACTTTGGAAGTGAGGTAGTCAAAGAATTTTGGATAGTCAGTAGAATTAGGAGAAAGGTAAACAGCACAGATGTATTTAGTTTGAGATTGCCATGTTAGCTACAGCCAGAGGGTATAGAATTCGGCAGATTCGAGTTTGGGAATACGAGAACAAGTTAGGTCATTGCGTACATATACGCAACATCCACCTTTGGAGTGAAATTGAGTATAGAGAAAGTAAGAGAGTACAGAAAAGGGGTTGCTGTCAGTCGTCCCAGACACTGAGTTTCAGTGAGGAAAAGAAGGTGAGGTTTAGAAAAGGAGAGGTGGTGCTCAACAGATTGAAAATTTGAGAAAAGGCCACGAATGTTGCAGAAGTTTAAGAAAAATGAATTAGACAGAGGTCCAGAACATCTCGAATGGGCGATAGCAGATCCAGCTCCGCTGACGGGGTCTGCGTTCCAAGTATCGGCAGGGTGGGGGGGCCAGAAGTAGGGACATTTATGGTCCCCTCCCTAGGGGACTCCGAGGCTCTTGAAGTTGATGCCATTTTTTTCTTAAATTTTGAAAAGATTATGTAGTGTGTAAGATACATGTGTATGTAGTGAGGAATAGGGAGAGAAGTGTGTGTTTGAGAGCATGCTGGACTGCTCACAGGGTAGATGAGACACCGGAAAAGATCAGCTAAGGAGGACAGTGACAGGAGAAACGGGAGTTCCAGCACTTCATCTCTTCTGTGTAACGTCCCCCACTCCACTGGAGTAATTCCCTGGTCGATTGGTGTCTACAATCTCCTCCTCCTCCTAGTTAGTAGTTGTTCAGTCATAAATGATTGTCCTTTGTATTCGAATAACCTACATCTGAAGTTCTTCTTCGAGGAACAAAGGACGATCGTTTAGGACTGAACAATTACTAACTAATCCACTTATTCAGCGATAAGAAACCACAGCCCCGAGTATGACCATCCTCTTCTACACTCGTCGTTTACCATTCGGGCCAGTCGTAGCCGAGACTTGGAGTTGTGCATACTAGAATCCCTCCTGAGTAAGACAGAAAAACCTACGATTTCCAGAAATGAACAATCGGTAGAACTTTTTTATGTTTCTAAAATGGTAGGCCCATGTTCTGTTTATCTGACTTGAGTGTTTACTTACCGTTTGGGTTATTAACTATCACCTTATAATTCTCGACTGTGTCTACGTTATTTTACTCTTTAATTTTTAACTTAATATTTAAAAAGATAGTTGTGTAATGTTTTAATCTTCGTGTATTTTAGCCTGTTTTATTTGCCTATATATCCATGGTTTCTTTTTGGCGTTTATAGATTGCTCTGAAGAGGGTAACTGTGATAACCGAAACGTTAGCAAGTTTGTTTAATAAAGAGATTACATTAAGATGTTCGTCTTTGTCCTACCCTTGGTGCTTTTATGGATTTTATAATATATATATATATATATATATGAACTCAACACTATCATTTCGTTACGTTTAAAATTTTTTTCTTAAAAGTCAGATACTTGAGAGTAGCTGCTGTTATCATCAGTAGATACATCTATAAAATGGATAGTGCTAATGTACCTCATACATAAAACAAATGTCATACATATGTTATTTTATTGCTGTATTGTGTCTACTGATGATGGGAGTGGTTGCTGTCGAAATGTCTGTTTTTTAAGAAAGAAATTGTAAATGTAATAAACTAATAGCGCCTGCTCTGATCCATATATATAAATATATACCTTTGGTATATATATTTATATATATGAATCAGAGCAGCCGCTATTAGTTTATTACATTTACAATTTCTTTCTATATATATATATATATATATATATATATATATATATATACCTGATCCTTTTACGGTTTATATTATAAATATATAATACAATTTAACAATATATATCAACAAGAAAAGAGAAAAAAATGTCATATGACATTTGTAATTTCGGATGAATGAAGAGCGCATCTAATCAGGGAAAGGACAATGACCAAATGAGGAAATCAAGTGCCATATCAAACAAAAGAACATTCATCAGACTTAACAGCTTGTAAGAACTTATAAGTCATGGTAAATAGGAAAGGTCAAGAGAGAGAGTGAGAAAAAGAGAGATAGTGAGAGAATGAGAGATAGAAAGAGAGGGCAAAAATGGAGAGAAAGAGGGAAAATATAAGTCATGGTCGGCAGAGAGAGAGAGAGAGAGAGAGGTATAATGAAGTGCATAGAGAAAAACAGACCTCAATATCTCTTGGTCCAGGTTTAGGTTGTTTGTTTGAGATTCGTCTTACGCTTTGCATTTTGAAGTCACTTTTGTTTTTGTCTATAGTCAAAATATTACTATTACTCCAATTAATCCTATTTAACAAAAGTATATCTATTTATTCTGTGTTTGGAATGGGAAGGAAAGCGAGATACGTAGTATATTACATGAAAATTATTTCACGAAAGTAACACGTGAATAATATTTATGATGAAAATAACCACGAAGGAAAAAGGAAACACAGAATGGTGCTCAAGCGCTTTCTTTTAATGACATCCTCAGGAACAGTGAAATAAATAACAATTTGGAGACTATACATAGGTCACAAAAAATTGTAGGAGGAGCATACAAATTTATAAGGAAAAGCTACCAGAGTTTTAGCACTTTGCCCCTCTTCTCTAAATCCGTTCTGAACGAATTCAAAACAACAGGATCAAGCGAAAAAAAGGACCTGGCTAATGTTGAAATTATTTGTAAGTTGAATAATGGCAGACTCAAGAATATTTCTATTAACAATGTTGCTTGAGTGAAACAAATTGAAGCATTATTCTAATCAATACAGTGGCATAACTCTGACAAATGGACGAAAAGGGCACTGGACGACTGTCCCATTCTAACGGAATATTGATGCTGTTTTACACGCGTGTGAAAATCCTTTCCCGTCTGTCCAATGTAAAAGGAATCACATTGTTTACAACCTGAATTATTGGTAGGACTATTTTTTACTATGATATTTTTTACAATACTGTCATATGAAAATACTACATTAATATTAAAAAGTTTAAGTACATTAGCAATGCCTAAAAAGCCTGGGAAAAATGGAAGTGCTAAAATATTCTTCGACAAAGTGCGAGGGTTATTATTAGGGCCCTCAAAAAAGTTCATAAACATTTTTATCAACTTTTTTAAACTTTTGTGGATTATTATGAACTTCTGAGTTTTTATGAGTTTTTGTGAACTTTTTCTATTTGCATGAATTTTAGGAATTTTTAAAGCTATATTGTGTAAAAAAAATAGTATGGTATAGTGGTCTAGTGGGTAATTTACTAATTGGTATTTGTGGCGGTATCCGCCCAGTATCCTTCACCATCTGACTAGATCCACATAGTTTTGGTCAAGGTGTAAAGAAGATATTGGTGAGATATGGTCGCCGCAAACACAAATTTTTCACCAAAACAGGTCTTCCCCACCCTCCTGAACCGATTCTCACACGCTAGTCCACATGGCTCAATAGTTGCTTCTACTATGCAGGCAATTTTGTGAAAGTAAAAACTTTTGTTCAAAGCCTTGAACCGGAATCACAAGCTATACAAGATGTCCAGGATTTATTAAGCAGCATCACATTGCTACAAGATTTTGTTTTTATTGCCACAAACTTCAAGTGCCTGACAACTGACTGCTATTAGAAAAATGAACGGTCGTCTTCCCCTAGTCGATGTTCTTAAAATTGTGGAAGCTGGTCAGAATGGCATGACAATGGAACCATACAAGAAGTTTGAAGATGTGGTGACAAGCAATCCTGACTTTGATGTTCTTACTAAATATGGCCGAATTTTGGAAGGAAAATCAGGCAATAATTTTCCCTGTGATCTTGAAATTATGGCACTTTCAAGTTTACCCCTGTGGTATGTCTGTTGAAGTTAAGCATTTCTTCTCTTCGTACAAGTATTTGTTGTCACCAAAGAGAGAAAGTTTCATTCTAAACCATATCAAAGATCACATGTTGTTGCAATGGAATCGCGATTTGTAGATTATTATTTGTAAATAAATGTATAGACTAATTGCAATGGCAATTATGTGCTGGAAATTTATCAAAATATAGATCATTGAAAGCATAATAATTTTTTATGCACTGTTTTAAAATTTTTTCGTTTTTTATGAACTTTTTTGAACTTTTAGGTGGGTTTTAACAAACTTTTTTGAGGGCCCTAGTTATTATTCACACGATAGAAAGTTCGTTTTGACTTGTTAAGACAAGATTCCGAAAAAGCAGGTGAGTAACACAAATCACTTCCAATACTGTTGATTTTTCTAATTCGGCATCCATGTATTCCGGACTGGCGATCCTAAGTACACGGAAAAACTGAAGAGAATATGGCTTTCTTGATGGGGATGTCATGCCCGGAGTACTTAAACTTTTGAATATTAATGTAGTATTTTCATATGACAATATTGTGAAAAATATAGTAAAAAATAGTCCTACCAATAATTCAGGCATTATCTATAAAATTGGTTGTAAACAATGTGATTCCTTTTACATTGGACAGACGGGAAAGGATTTGCATACGCATGTAAACAGCATCAATATTCCGTTAGAACGGGACAGTCGTCCAGTGCCCTTTTCGTCCATTTGTCAGAGTTATCCCACTGTATTGATTGGAATAATGTTTCAGTTTTGTTTCATTCAAGCAACATTGTTAATAGAAATATTTTTGAGTCTGCCATTATTTAACTTATAAATAATTTCAACATTAGCCAGGGCTTTTTTCGCTTGATCCTGTTGTTACGAATTCGTTCAGAACAGATTTAGAGAAGAGGGGCAAAGTGCTAAAACTCTGGTAGCTTTTCCTTATAAATTTGTATGCTCCTCCTACAATTTTTTTTGGTGACCTACATATCGTCTCCAACTTGTTATTTATTTCAGTGTTTCTGAGAATGTCATTAGACGAAAGCGCTTGAGCACCATTCTGTGTTTCCTTTTTCCTTCGTAGTTATTTTCATCGTATATATACATACATACATACATACGTAGTCCAGACAGACAGAGACAGACATAGAGACAGAGACAGACAGAGAGACAGACATAGAGACAGAGACAAACAGAGAAACAGACATAGAGACAGACACAGAGACAGACAGAGATAGAAAAGCAGAGACATAGATAGGAAAAATAGTTGAAAGATGGGGTAAATATTTCCATAAACAACGTTTTCAATGTAAATATATTTAAATCAAAGTGATAACAGGATTAAACCTCTCCCTGACTTCTTCTTCTTCTTCTTTTAACATTCCATTCCTTAATCATTCTTCAAGTTTTCGTCTCGCCCTTCTTTATTTCACAATTTATTATCCACTCTCATTTTGACATCTTTATTTCTTATTACCACCAATTCTATTCTCCTTTATTCCTTTTTCTTTACCTCCTTTTGTCCTCTCATTTTATGATGTTAAGTTCGTAGCAATACTATCAACACTTATAAAAACAGAATCTAAATTTCTAACTCTCATTCTATCTAAGATCGATGCTCGCGCCCATTATGACTATATGCAAATCAGCTCCTTTAAAGCGCAAGGCGATTGAAGCCTAAAGAGAGCACACAGTTTGAAGTCTTTTCGCCTTCCATTCACGCCCTGCTTTCATGCAAATAGCTCATAATGAAAGTCATACTTACTCTTAAACCCTTGAATAGAAATTAAGCCCTTAAAAATGAGTTTTTTACATATTTTCGTTTAATTTTTCTTTGTAAACTCGTACCAGTGATGTTATACGCCATATGGTATATATATATATATATATATATATATATATATATATATATATATATATATATATATATATATATATGCAGTAAAATCACAGAATAACACGTGATCTTATTAATAAGCAAACAACCACAGGGAAAAGGAAAAAGAAACACGAAATCCGAGCGCTTTCGTGATATATTCACATCTTCACGGACAAGAAAGAAATATTTCTTTCTTGTCCCTGATGATGTGAATATATCAGGAAAGCGCTCGGATTTCGTGTTTCTTTTTCCTTTTCCCTGTGGTTGTTTGCTTATATATATATAATATATATATATATATATATATATATATACAGGGCGTCCCAAAAAAATGTATACACACTTTAAATAATTATAAAGGCAGTGTTTATTAAAATACATTTCATTTTCAAAATGTAATAGAATCTACAGACATTATTTAATTGTTTTGTCAACGCCTGTTTTCAAACTGACGTCCGTTCTGGTCCAGGCACTGCTGATAACGCGAAGCAATGGAATCGCAAACATCACGAAACATTTCGTTTGGTATTTGTGTGCATTCTCGTTCAATGGCTGCTCTCAATTCAGCGACTGTTGCAGGTTTTATAGCGTAGACTTTGTCTTTTAAGTATCCCCATAAAAAAAGTCTAGTGGTGTGAGGTCTGGTGAACGCGGAGGGTATTCTACGAAACCCTTCGTCCAATCCACATCCACATCGTGCCAAGTACCACTCGCAATACTCCACTCTTCGGTCCGGATCATCTTCATTAATAGCATGGACTAATCTTGGAATGTAACTTTTCCATTGACAGCGCTTCAAAATGCGTTGGACAGACGATTCTGAAATTCCTACCTCACGACTCGCTTGCCGCACAGATTTTCTTGGACTTTGGTGATACGTTTCCAGTACTCTTTCTTGCTTTGTGGGGCTTGTCGATGTCCGTGGTCTTCCGGAACGCTTCTTGTGGACATTCTGAACAGTTCCATCGGCTTCAAACTTATCTCTAATTCGAGTGATGGTAAGTCGCGTTGGTGGATCTGTTTGAAACTCCCTCCTAAACTGTCTTTGCACTTCAACTGCGTTTTCACACTTCCAGTAGCATTTTAGAATGAATTTCCTTTGTTCAAAGCTTAATCTGACTGCCATTATTAATTCTAATGGGTTTAACTTGGAAAGAAAGAAACATCAATTGAGCTATCAGCTGTTAAAGTGTGTATACATTTTTTTGGGACGCCCTGTATATATATAAGGGGCGGTACGAAAGTAATGCCTCTTATTTTATTTCTCACTAAATACAATTTCAAAATTCCAAGGAATATGCAACACATGTGGCAAATATAAAGTAAATATAGTATATATATATATATATATATATATATATATATATATATATAACTCGTTAACCTCGTTTGGGTTCCCTGCGTCGGTCTCTCTTCACACGAAGGTCAAGCTGGTGGCCCCGCCTCTAGTCCTGACTTGGTGGAGGAGCGAGTTGCTCTCTTGCGCTTTCCACCGCACATAGCCAGATACATCCGGCTCATCTGGAACCGTCCTGAGCCAGGCATCTAGTCTTTTCTTGAAGACTTCAACTTTGACCCCTGTAACGTTTCTGAGGTCCTTTGGAAGCTGGTTAAACACTACACATTCTGCCTTTCCTATTTTCCAGCGTTGTTTGGATAGTAATTGGGTTTAGTTTGAGGTTTGGCACCAGTTTTTCGATCATTTTCCATATGTAGATTATGGTGTACGCTCTCTTCTTCTTTCCAGGGAGTACAGATTTAGTTTACGTAGTCTTTCCCAGTGGCGGCTCGTGCCTAGGAGCTGCAGAGCTGCAGTCCCCCCAGACATTCACTGCCAGGCGTATGATTCCTTCAGACACACAGCAGAATAATACACTACTAACAAATATATCGTAATAAAAAGTCATTATATGTTATTTTCAATAGGTTACTAAGTGAATTTTCATGAAAATCATACCAAAATTTAAATTACTTTCATAGTTGCTGTGCGATTCATGTCTGTTATTAATTGGTGCCACATCTGGAAACAATGAGCTGCAGTCGGTGCAGCTCAGTCTCGTGTTTACATTGCGTGCGGACGGTGCGTTTAAGTCGTGCTTTCTTTAATTACCCTTTGACGATGGAAAATCGAGTGAAGTATTTGCAAAACATCAACTTTTCCCAGCTAACATTAAATGAAAAGACTGAAATCAAAGCAAGAGGAAGACCTACACCAGTTTTATCCATTCAACAGAATAGTACAAGCAGGAACAAAGAATATACACGCCAGTTTAACATCACTGTTTATCAGAAATGTGAATGGCTCTGTGGTTGTGACGAGGCAAATGCTTTATTCTGCTTTCCATGCTTATTGTTTGGTGGGGACTCGTCATAGACGAAAAGTGGTGTGACTGATTTGAGGCATTTGCCACAGAAAATAATGAAACATGAGCAATCAGCCAAACATATGAATAACATGATTGATTTATCGTTGCTGGGTAAAGTGAACATTGCAGCTCAAACTGACACAGCATACAAGCTCTCAGTTGCAAAACACAATGAACAGGTGAGAAAAAACAGAGATGTGTTATCCAAAATCATAAATTGTGTAAAATTTTGTGGAAAATTTGAACTCCCTTTTAGAGGACATGATGAAACTATGAGCTCCAAGAGTCCGGGAGTATTTCGTGGATTAGTTGATTTTGCCTGTGAACTGGATTCTAGCTTAGATGCTCATTTAAAGACCGCTACAGTTTTTAAAGGAACATCTAAATCAATACAGAATGAACTTTTAGAATCTATGTTGGAAATGTGCAAAAGTAAGATCAAGGAAGAAGTAAAGAATGCAGAATATTTGGCAGTTATGTGTGATAAGACAACGGATATTTACGATAAAACACAGATGGTAATTGTTCTAAGGTATGAGCTACAAGGGAAGCCTGTTGAGAGATTCTGGGGATAAGGCAGAAGCCTTATCAAGTGTGTTACTTAAAGAGCTCCAGACTTTAATTGGTGATTGTCCACACAAGCTCATTGCCCAAACTTACGATGGTGCAGCTGCTCTAAGTAGAGTCAACAAAGGTGTAGAAACCAGAATAAAAGAAGTGTATGGCAATGCCCACTTTGTCTACTGTTATGCACACCAACTGAACTTGATTTTGGAAAAGGCAACATCACAGAATACTAATGTTCGAGTATTTTTCAATAGCTTGTCAGGAATACCAGCATTTTTTTCTAAGTCTCCACAAAGAATGGCTGCATTGGAGAATGTTGCTGGCTATCGAATTCCAAGGCCATCTGCAACACGTTAGAATTTCAAGAGCAGAACAGTCAATGCTGTGCATGAAATGAAAGATGCACTAGTTGAATGTTGCAGCACACTGGAAGCATCTAACTCAAGAGACACTAGATCTGCAGCAGCTGGTATCAAAAGAATTGTGAATGATCCTGAATTTGAATTTTGGTTGGAATTTTTCTCCAAAGTAATGCCTCATGTTGACATCATGTTCTCTCAGCTTCAGTCTAGAAATATTGATGCAGCTAAGGCTAACGCCTCTTTAAAAGTATTTAATTCCGCAGTTCAGAAGTCAAGAGATGAATGTGATGCCATAGTGTCACCTCCTGAGTAGAAGAGAAGAAAATTTAATACAGATAGATCAGCTGCTGCAAAGGAGGTCTGTGACGTAATTTTGCTGCAGTGCAGAGAGAGATTCAGCTTTACTAATCATTTGGAAGCAAGCAAGTTACTTCTAGTGAATAATTTTCCAGTGTATGCCAAAAATTTACCTAGTAATGAACTTGCACAAGCAGTTGCAGCCTATCCCTTGCTTGAAAAAGACAAATTGAGAACTGAACTTACTGTACTGTACACAAGAGAAGATTTGTGTAAATCAGAAAGTCTCATAGACTTGTTGGAGATGATGAACGACAATCATCTACAGTCAACATTTTCAGACACTGTCAAGTTGCTGAAAATTTTAATAATAACTCCAATGACAATGGCAGAAGCAGAAAGGTGCTTTTCAACTTTGAAGAGAATTAAAACATTTTTGCGCAGTACCATGGTGAATGACAGACTGTCTGCTTTAGCAATTATATCCATTGAAAATAAAATGATAAAAGAAATGAAGGATTTTAATGAAAAAGTAATAAACCATTTTGCTACATCGAAGAGCCGACGCACCGATTTTATTTTCAAGTAATACTACCATCACCACCTCAGCCATCCCTACCGCCACCACTACCACCCCCCACCATCCCTTCTACCACCACCACTACTACCATGCCCTGGAAATCCGTGGACATCAACTCATACCTGAGGTAGGTCAAATTTGTGTACCCTACTGTTGTGTGAAGCTTGCAGTCCTTCCATTTTATTTTATCATGAGCCGCCACTGGTCTTTCCCAGTAGTTGAGTTCTTTGCAGCCATCAATCTCGGCTCTGAAATGTCTCTGCGTTTCTTCTAGTTTATTAATTTCTTCCTTTTTATATGGGGACATCAAAACTGAGCAGTATTCAAGTTTTGGTATGATCAGTGTTCTCAGCAGGGGAATCATTACTGTCCTGTCCCTTCTTTTGAACGTTCTTAGTACCTGTCTCGCTACTCTTTTTGCTTTGTTTATTGCTATCTGAGTTTGTGTCTCGAATTTCGCATCATCGGTCATTATTACCCGTAAGTCGACCGCTTTCGTGCTTCTCTGAATTTCCTGTCTATCTGGAGCATACAAATTGTCCGAAGACAACAATATGACATTTAACACCGAGAAATTTCAGCTCTTGAGATATGGTAGAAAAGAGGAACTTAAACAGTTCCTCTTTTCTACCATATCTCAAGAGCTGAAATTTCTTGGTGTTAAATGTCATATTGTTGTCTTCGGACCATTTGTATATTTTGTTCGTGTCCCTCTGCAAGGCCTCCACTTCGTTTGCATCGCTGATTTTTCTGCTGGTCTTTGTTTCGTCTGCAAAGGATGTTACTATACTGTTACTGTTTACTCCACTATCTATGTCTGTTAGCATGGTGGGGCCAGTACTGTACCTTGTGGTTCTGAGCTGCGTACTTCTGATCCTGATGATGATACATCTTGAATTTTGACCACCTGTAGTAGTTTTCTGAGGAAGTTGTAGATCCATTTTTCCACTTTGCCTATTATTCCCATATGTTTCATTTTATGTGCTATTATACCATGATCGCATTTGTCGAAAGCTTTAGCAAAATTCGTGTATATAACATCATAGTTTTCATTGCCTTCAAGTACATCTAGGATATTGTTGTAGTGTTCTATTAGTTGTAATAGGCATGATCTTCCCGATCGGAATCCGTGCTGATTTTCGTTGAATCTTTCCAGTGTCTCCAAGAAGTCATAGATTTTCTCTTTGACTATTCTTTCTAAAATTTTGGTGAGGTGGGACGTCAATGACACTGATCTATAGTGCTTTGCTTGAGATCTATCCCCGCCTTCATATATAGGGACAATGTTTGCTCTTTTCAAGATTCTCGGTATTTCCCCAGTGTCTCGGGATCTTCTCCATATCCAGTATAAGGGTGTAGGCTAGTTCATTTTTACAGTTTTTAATCAGTAGTCCGTTCCATTTGTCCGAACGTGCAGCTGAATGTGATTTCATTTGTCCTATAGATCACGATACATCTTCTGGGGTAAAATCAAAGTCTGTTATACATTCTTCTTGCAATTTCTCTTCGAAGAATTCATCTATGTCAGGTATCGCTTCGTCGCTTCTTGGGGTACTGAAGATCGATTCATACTGGGCTCTCAATGTTTCAGATATTTCTTTTAGATCGTCTGTTAGTTCATTATTTCCATTCCTTAAGGGCCCGATAGTAGCGCGCGTTTTTGTTTTCCTTTTCGCATAACTGTAGTATAGGGTGGTCCAAAAAAATGAAAATTAAAAATATATTTCTCATAACATTTGCCCATATTTCACAACTACTACCGATGTTGAAAATAAAAAATCGGATCGATTCGTGCTTATTTAGAGGTGGCGCAACTCGAAACCTTAGTATCATTGTACAGTAGGGCGCGTAGAAATTTTATACTGAATAACCACGCATTGCAGGGGGTTTCTATGGCTCCGAAAGGGTTTCTGATAACATTTTTTTAACTGTGCGAAGTGCTGTAGGGGTAGCACAATTTTGGGTTTCTTTGTCTTTCATGTCTGACATATAATAACATTTTTCCTGGTGTTTTAAATCCTAATGCAATGATGCAAAATTAAATGCTAATTGAAATATGATATATAAATGAAACAAAATGTGTTGTTATTTATTTACAATAGCCATTTAGCAACATTATGTTAAGATTTTAAATTATAGACATATTGAAGAAGGTACAGAAAAGGTTAAAATTTTAAAAAATAAAACAATGTTACAACCAGACGTTTTTCTAATGTGATCTTCCTTCATTGTTCCTGTAAATTCTTACTTCCATTGCCCTTTCGTGTTAAAATTAGACATTTTTTCCTAGATTCTAAAAGATTTAGAATAAATTTTTGACGATTTTCATAGCCATATCGTTCTTCTGATGCTTTTGTCACGAGACTGACAGCGCTCTCCAGTTTCTGACTATGACACGGGTATGGTGGACTCATCAGTGACTCGGCATGAGCTTTGATAATGTCATTGTCGCTGAATTCATTTAGCAAAAGTGGTGGATATATGGTTTCTCTCTCCCAATCAGCCAATTCGGTGTAATCTTCTGCCTTCAAGTTGAATGTTTTAGGAAGTTCAAAGTTTCTCGGTTTGGGGGAAGACTTTCTAGCCTCAATTATCCGCTGGATCGCAATTTCTCTCACTTGTTGTCTTTGATTCGTTATCATTGCTAAAAGAATATTTTCCGTTGTGGTAAAATAGGAGTAACGTTTTAAGACTGGTTCCATAATGTTTTGGAACTTTTCTTCAACATTTCTTACCAGTTGTGTAAGATACCAAAAATTTATGGCTCCATCGATGGCTTTTGGATGTGATTTAATTTGGGACCACCCGGGAGCATAGCACTGCATTATAATCTTCACAATGTCTTTGAAACCCTGTTCTGGTTTCAATGTTGATACATACAATCTTAGAACACGATTAGCCCGAGTGAGCCATTGCGCATGATGAATATTTCCAGGAGATTTCGAACTCAGGTTTTCGGGAACGCTGCCCGATTGAACTGATAAGTAGATGTCGTGCACGTACTTCTGATCCGTGCTGAGCTCTTTTACAACATCAGCAGGAATTTGTTTTATTCTTCTAGTTACTGGAGTGAAATTAACTATTTTTTATTTTGTCCAATCCTTTTTTATCGCTTTGCCAATATCACCTTTGAAACTGTCTGGTCCACTAGTCTGCCCATCAATTGCTTCAAATACATGCCTGAAAGGCAATTCATTAATGTGAAGCTGGCATACTAGCTATTGCAAAGATCTATCTAGCTGAATCTCAATCAATTTAATCACACCACCAAATTTTCCTGTATTTAATGTTGTTCCATCACATAGTAAGGCTTTCAAGGTGTCATTATTGTCTGTATCCAAAATCACTTTCAAAGTGTCATTACTGTCTGTATCCAAAATCAAAGTCAAAATTTCTTCTGCTATGGATCGAGATGTCCGTTTATCTGGCATGAGATGGTCTACATATAAACCTCCAGGCTCTTTGACAATGATGTAGTGCTCTTCTTTTGTTTTACCTCCCCGCGTTAATGTATCATCCATTCTACCATCAAATCCTATGCATTCTAGATGTAAGTTCTCCGATTTTGCCTTAACAATATTTCTTTTACCAACTCGCACTTTTTCTCTTTCCACTTTTTTCCTATCAAGCATGTTAGATTCATTCAAAATTCCCCTGTCTTTTAAAGCTGCATTTACAATGGCGGCCGCTGCTCTGCAGCTGACGCGATAGCGATCTGCAGTAATAGCCAGCTCATCATAATGGTATCTGTTTTGTTCATGATCTGCTAACTCCAGTTCAGGTTTAAACTCATCATTTTCTTCAGTACTTGCATCCACTTCCATATCATCTAAGATGTCTAAACTTCCAGAAATGTCATTGAAAGAAGCCTCCATTTTCTCTTGAGCTCTCTGTTGAGATCGTTGTTGCGCTTCTCGTCTAACTTCACTTCTTCTTAAGGCAGATGTTGTAGCTCGATCAATTGGTCCCAGTTGATTTCTGCGTTCTTTTTGTCCTATGAAAGATTCCCATTCTTGGACTTGAAATCTTTCGATATACCTGCACTGTGGCCTTTCTCTTTTTTTGTCATAGCAATAGCAACTGCATACGTCAAACATATCATCAAACGTTGACAACTTTGTGAAGAATTCCTCCTTTCTTCTGTTTTGGGGTATTTTATTTAATTTAGATGCTGACATCATCAGTCGGCATACTTTCATGAAGATACCTTCTGTACCAATGGTAGGAAATGAAAATCGGTTCCAGATGACTTCAATATCAGTAGTGACAATCCTGTAACATTCGTTGGCACTACACGAACCTTTACCCTCAGCATCTTTTATTTGCCGAACAAAAAAACAGTGCCTCACTACATCAGCTTTTGAAGGTATCATGACAGGTGGAAATCTAGTTGGCTGACTAAAAGCAGAATTAGCCGTCTTGCTACGTGTGGCCATTTTTTAAGAGACAAATGCTTAAATCATAAATCTATATCATCTGAAAAGAAAAAAACACATGAT
The DNA here is from genome assembly GCA_023014485.1 of Bathynomus jamesi. Classification (NCBI taxonomy): domain Eukaryota; kingdom Metazoa; phylum Arthropoda; class Malacostraca; order Isopoda; family Cirolanidae; genus Bathynomus; species Bathynomus jamesi. The sequence continues at coordinate 49,208 of JAJOZX010003823.1, forward strand.
TAGAAAACTGATCGCACAATATATAGCATATAAGTAAGTCAAAGGAAAATGATAACAAGGGCTCCTCAAATGGGTAAAGGGGGTACTTTGTGCGACCCCTAGGGGGATAGAACAGTGCTTATTTTTTATGTAATGATAAGGACATTAAGTGGAAATCCATGCATTGCGTGGCTTTTGGATAAATTATTTTTTTTGTTTCGACCCACCCTATTGTACAGTTTGGAGTGGCAAATTTCTTCAAACTTTCGCCACCCTTAAATGTTAATGGATTTAGCTCAAAACCCGGTATGAAGTCTTTTTCCATATAAGGAATAAGGAAATGCATCAGGATATCTTATTTGTGTATTTCAATTTTTTACCATATAGGTGTGGCTCACCCTAATATATATATATATATATATATACATATGCGCCTCGGTGGTGTAGTGGTTAACATCGCTAACTACGAATCCATCGGCCACGAGATCGAGATTCGGTGACGTCAGGCGGCGTGCAGCAAAACCCAGCTGTTCAGTAGTTTCGGGAATCTTTCACCATTATGGCGACACCAATTAAGAGGATTCGTGTCGCGACTGACTCGTGGCTCCTTTGAATAGGTGTTTAATTCTTTTTGATAACTTTTCTGACTATTTTTGATAGGTGGAGGCATAACCTCATCGAAATAACTCCATAAATTAACCTTCGGCTTCTTTTTCAAAGGTTCTTGATCTTCTCGTGAAACAAAATCAGTTGCTTCATCGCCATAGGTTATATTACGTGCAGGACTACGTTAGGTGATGCAGACATAATGATTATCTCATTTTTTACAAACTCAGGCACTGTTATGTAAGCAAATTTGAATCGAGAATCTAAAACGTGAGAAATCATGCCTGAAACGATCTGTAAATTTTCTTTTAAATCGTTTTTCATAGTATGAACACCTGCATCATCACTTATGTTAGGCAAAAATACCACGAGACCTGTTATATCGGGAGACACCATGTGAAGACAAGAAGAATCAGAGGAAAAGTCATTCGTTAATTTTTCACATCGACGAAGAAGCTTTACAACACACTGAATTAGAGTCTATTGATGATTAATTATTGAAGGTTGCTACAATATGGCATAGTCCGAGGCGCACAACCGCAGTTTTTCGTTGAAGAAGTCGTGGTAGCATATAGAATGTAGAGTTCCACTGGGTGATAACGTCTCTTATAAGTTTGTTTTCGAGTAAATTATGTAGCTTCTGGAATTCCTTAAGTCTGTCAAAGGCTGGAGATGAATAATTAAAATACAACAGATTGGGCGCGCAATTGCACATATCTCTGAAACAGACTTCTGGCTAAGAAGGGCTTCATCAAATGCAAGTGCTAAAGTATGATTCGCACAAGCAAAAGGAGTAATTTTGAGAAGTAATTTTGAATTTTAGTATTCGGTACATCCCTAATACCCGTATATATAATGTTACACACAGACCATGCATGGAACAAGAAACTCTTCTGGGAAAATTAAATCCACTATAGTCTGAATAAATAATGGTAAATGACAAATACTAAAGTTTTTCTTTTTCGTGATGGAAGCCCAACGTGAGCAACGGGTCATGACCGGGTCATGATTTAGTTTTCCCAGAAGAGTTCCTTGTTGCATGCACAGTCTGTGTAACATAAAAGTTCATCAAGTGACCATTTTGAGTTGTATCGCGTATATACACACACACACACACACACACACACATAATTATATATATATATTATATATATATATATATATATATATATATATATATATATATATTACGGTGAGCCACACATATATAGTAAAAAATTAAAATGCGCAACTATGAGCTCCTGATGCATTTTCTCATTCTTTATATTAAAGAATACCTCAAACCGAATGTTTAGTTAAATCCATTAATAATTAAGGATGGCGCAAGTTTAAAGAAATTTACCACCCCAAACTGAATAATGATACTAAGGCTTCGAGTTGCGTCACCTCTAAACTAAATATGCACGAATCGATCCAGTGTTTTATTTCCAACATCGTTAGTGGTTGTGGAATATGAGCAAATATCATGAGAATATATTTTTATTTTTCATTATTTTCGATCACCCTGCTGTAGAAGTATTTGGATTTTCCTTTATTGCTTTTACCGCCTTTTCCTCTTCTCTCTCTGTATGGCCCTTTATCAGAGTTTGTATTGCCCTATCGATACTCTCCAGTTTTTCTTGTATTACTTCCCTGGCATTGTTGTCTGGCTACTCTCTTTCTTTTGCGGAATATTCTTCTCTTTTGCCTCTCTAGCCAGTTTCTTTTTCCTGTGCTTTCGGAGCATATTTTTCCAAAGTTTTCAGCGTCTTTTCTCTCAAGGTTGTTAGTAGTTCCTCCGTTGTTTTATTCTCTAAAACTGTTCTCCACTCTATTTGGGCCATGTGTGATCTGATTTCTTCCGAATTTATGGTCTTGGAGTTTAAGTTAAAAGCCCCAAATTTACTTCTTCCTTCCGTATGTGTATTACCTTTTAAAGTTATTGCCATATTTGTTGCTAACTCGATTATGCCGTGGTCTGAGATAATAGTTGGGGTAATTTTTATATCGGATCAAGTTCGTGTTATTTGTGAATACCAGATTTAGGCAGTTATTTTTCCTGGTATTTCTGTTATCTCCTGTGTCAGCATAAACTCGTTTGTGAGAGCCATCAGCATTTTTGCTTGCTTCTGGTCCTCTCTTGTGCCCCACTTATCTTGCTGTATAAATATATTTCTACCCACCTTTTTGTATTTTATAAATAGGAAATTAAAATCGCCGCAGAGTATTATATTAGGGGATGGAGAGTTTACGGACTTTATTAGGGTTCTGATATCATCAATGGCATCCGAAAATTTTTCATTTGGAGAGTTTGGAGGTCTATAGATGACTATCAGTATCACGTTTAAGTTCTCTATTTTCACTGCAAGGGTTTCCACGAAGCTGTTGGATTTACTTATTTCCGTCTCTGTAATATGCCTCTCTTGCATATAAATAGCACAGCCACTTTTACGTTTCCCTGTTCTATCCGCTCCTAGTAAGATGAATCCATCGATATGCAATTCTTTCTTATCGATAGTGTTCGCAATTATCGCAGTTTCCTTGGCAATTTTTAAGATGTGTTTCTGTGAGGCATGCGATGTCCGCTCTTGTTTCGGCCATAAAATGTTTCAGGTATGAAACTTTGTTTAGTGAATTGTTCGGTTTTATTTCTTGAATATTTGCTAGGACACTGTTTATGTTCTTTGTTTTTCATTGCCCCTTGGGCATTTTAAGTTCGTTGTTCTTTGGTTCGCGTGTTTTGTAGCCTTGTGGTCCTCAAAGAGAGATCCGTTCCCGCCTACCTGTTCTGGTTTCTTCTTGCCATGAAGCGTTCTGGCTCGAGGGTTCCCGGCTGTGTCAGCTGCATGTGCTGTATAAGACTTAGCAGCCGTATTGTGTCCGAGATGTTGAAAAAATTTTGTGCTATTTGTGTTTTGTTTGCTATTTCGGTACACATTTTTTCTCACATTTTTCCTGTTGTCATTTGACACTTGTCCTTTGAACTTGTCGGGAGATGATGGTAGTAGCAATTTTTTCCTGTTGCTGCTAATGCCCTTTGTTTGGAATCCTTGGATTTGTTTTTGTGCCTCTGTTTCCTCTGTTGGTGCTTCTTTTATTTCTATTATTTCTGCTTCGTACTAGCTTCGTTCCTTCTATTTTTTTTCTCTGTTCGCTATTCATAAACTCCTCTTTTGCCTTTTCCTCATAGTCCCGGTCTACTTTAAAAACCATAAACGAGTTTATTTCGATTATGCAACTTTTGCAGAAGAACTTGATTCCGTTCAATTGTTTAATGCTTGTTATAAGAGAGATTTCTTCGTCGCTCCACCTCAGGCATTAAAATTCGACTAAGGTCTGGCAAAGATCGCAGCGGATTGTCTTTGATTCATCTGTTTCTTTTTTACAGTATCCACAGGGTTGTATGAATTGATTTTCCATTGCCATGTTTCTAATGGTATGTAAATGATTATGCACGCAATATTAACTCAAAATAGCAATTTATTAAGTGAGGTATTTGATTTGACTTTAGAAATGCGGGAGGGAAAGTCTCACTGATTGGTGCCCTGGAGTGTACTGCGGGGAATAACTAAGGGATATTGCCTTTCGATGGGCAGTTAGATTTCCTAAGAGAGAAAACACTCGGAACAAACGTTGTATAGATTAAGTTGCTTTAATTTTATTTGCTTTATTTCAACAAACGCCGCTATTTCACCACTTAAAGAGGCATACGACTGTGTTCACTGAATATTCACTCAATAATTGGCACAATTTAAAAAGGATTAACTGTAGGATTTTTAATGTAATATCACTTTTATTCGGACTTCAAACGAAACACGTGTAATCGTCACAGTGGGCAGGAAAACACACACACACACACAACACACACACACACACACATATATATATATATATATATATATATATATATATATATATATATATATATATATATACACCATATGGCGTATAACATATATATATATATATATATATAAAATCACCTATACACCATTTCAATTAGATAAACATGGTAAGGGATCATTTATTAGGCTTTCTCTAACACAAAATGGCAAAAGAACCTTCAGAAATTATTTTAAAAAATTCTTGAAAAAATACTAAAGCGCTTTCCTTATTTGCTCACCCAATTAGAAATATTGTGTTACAAACGTGAAATCGATGTTTGCTCTATAAATTGCATCATAAAATCGTTGGATGCAAATTGTTTACCAAAGTTTTATTAAGACAAGAATTTGAAACATATATATATATATATATATATATATATATATATATATGAGAGAGAGAGAGAGGAGAGAGAGAGAGAGAGAGAGAGAGAGAGAGAGGAGAGAGAGGAGAGGAGATCAGTATTAATTAACTGTCATAATGCAGTTGATGAGAATGAATTAGACATTAAAATTATTCCATGTCTACGCTATTTGTACACGCACAGCTTTCAGTACTCTCTCTCTCTCTCTCTCTCTCTCTCTCTCTCTCTCTCTCTCTCTCTCTCTCTTTAACAATTTTGTTTCATAGATTCATATTGTAGTTAATCTTCAGATAATAAAAAAAAATCCTTTCAAATATTATCTTGTGGTAACTGTTGCTTTGGTATATAGTTTGGAAGCGAGGCCAACTGTCAGTTTGCATTAGACTTCAACAGTGCTCCACATATTTTTCCGTAAGGATTCTATAGGACGTAAATTAACCCTATAACGCTGGAATTGTTTATTGGGTTAAGTCATGAATGTGTGTATTTGAAAAGTTACCAATTTGTAGCAGTCGTCCTTTTAGGGTTAAGCTTGCTGTTTTGTTTCCCATAACTCGCGCGTATACTTTATGTTCTCTGCTTTTCCTTTACAATCTAGAATTAAAGAAGAAATTTATTAATCTTGTTAATACGTTTTCTAAATTGTATTCAGTATGTGTGTGTGTGTGTGTGTGTGTGTGTGTGTGTGTGTGTGTGTGCACGTGTACACGCACGCACGATATCTTATAAATACATGAGGTGGTCATTATTAAAAATATTTTTTCATCTTGCATGCGAGACTTCTTTTCATGAGACAACTGCCACACTAGTGAATGCACCTTTTATTTATAGTTCCGCTCTATTCATCAGTGACTGAACTCTTCCTCGCGCCAGAGTAAATCGAACAACAGAAAATAATTTACGTAAAGGATTCCCAACACTATATAAACACTTGACAAGAAAAAAAAAAATGATGCCTTGTAACCTGTCAGGGAATATAAACTCCTTTATATCCATACTATGATAGTTAATGTCCTTTTTTTAACCTTCTTTCACCCTTTTTTTTTTAACCCTTTTACCTTTTTACATTTTTTACCTTTTTGCCCCTTTTTTTAACCTACTTTTATTTACATAAATGATTAACATAACCTTCTACGATTACTTTTAAATCATTTTAATGTGATTTTTAATTAATCACTTGGGAGTGTCTTGGCGAATTTTTCTTTTCAAATATTTTATTTTTATAATTGGCTTTGTTTAAATTGTGTTTTGTATATTTAATGAGAAATAAATTGTTTATCGAGAAAGTTTCTCCTATTTTTTTATTGTTTTGATTTTATTTTTTTCTTTGTTTTGGTATTTACGAAATAATTTATTGTTTTTATAAATTTTTCTTTGATAGATCAGTAAAATTTGTGTAAAAGTAATTTTTTTCTATTTACACTAACTAGACATTTCCATGTACTTCTAATAATCTGACTAATATATACAGGGTGGGCGGAAAGTAGCTCCCTATTTTGGATTGGTAAAAAAATACGTATATTATCCATTTATTTCAGAAGAAATAATATGAAAAGGTAGGCATACATGGTAGGTTTTCTCTAAAATTCAATGTGGGCTCCAACTCTTTCCACCAGCTTCTGGAGCCTCCCAGGAATGGCGTCCACTGACTTTAGCAGGAACTCCGGCGGGATGGAGGACATGACTTCCCGAATTCGATCCTCCAGTTCTTCCAATGTCCTCGGTTTGGTGCGGTAGACTTCTTCCTTTACCCACCCCCAAAGAAAGAAGTCGCACGGTTACCGCTGAAAAACGGCAGAATCGGTTCAATGTAACGGTGTGGTGTGGTATGACCTCAGATCAGGTTGTGGGCCCGTTCCTTCTGCGCAACACCATGAATGCTGAGCGGTACCTTGCTATGTTGCGAAACGAGGTCTGGCCGGTTGTCAGCACATGGGAGAACATCGACGATCTGATATTTATGCAAGATGGCGCCCCTCCGCACTTCGCTCTTGTTGTCCGTGAGTGGCTGGATGCCCACTTCCCTGGGCGTTGGATGGGTCGTCGTGGTCCACATCAATGGCCAGCCAGGAGCCCCGACTTGACACCGTGCGACTTCTTTCTTTGGGGGTGGGTAAAGGAAGAAGTCTACCGCACCAAACCGAGGACATTGCAAGAACTGGAGGACCGAATTCGGGAAGTCATGTCCTCCATCCCACCGGAGTTCCTGCTAAAGTCAGTGGACGCCATTCCTGGGCGGCTCCAGAAGCTGGTGGAAAGAGTTGGAGCCCACATTGAATTTTAGAGAAAACCTACCATGTATGCCTACCTTTTCATATTATTTCTTCTGAAATAAATGGATAATATACGTATTTTTTTACCAATCCAAAATAGGGAGCTACTTTCCGCCCACCCTGTATATATATATATATATATATATATATATATATATATATATTTATATATATATATATATATATATAATTATGTGTGTGTGTGTGTGTGTTATAGTTCATGTGCTAAACTAGTCATTTCACGTAATGTCTGTGATGATAAATCACAGACATTACGCATAACCTAAAATAAACTTACACGAAAAGAGTGAGGGTCACAGGCATTCTCCCAAATGACTAGTTTCGCACAGTGACTGTAATATATAATAATGTTATAATAATGTTATAATGTTTCAGACCAACAAAGACCCTAGGATCCACTCATGGCTGGTCTACCTAACTGTGTTCGTAATCGTGTATTGTGTATGTCCTCCGTGGTGGCGGAGGGGACCTACAATTTTACGTGGGTTCCGAACCACAAGAACATAAGAAACTTATTTAAAAACTGCCGGTAAATTGGCTGCCTGAAATTGAAAGTTACGGTGAGATTTGTTTTTTTTAGCAAGACAGGGGCTCCATGTTATCGGTCCCGAACTCCCGACATACCATTGCATACTTGCAAGAACAATATCCCGATTTCATCACGCCAGAAGATTGGCCACCAAATAGTCCGATTTAAATTCAGTTGACTATTTCACATAAGGACGTTTAGTTGACAAAGTTTGCGGAAAAAATATTCGAGATGTGAATGAACTTCCAAGGTGCATTTTAACAGCATAGAATAAGCCCGATCGGGACGTCATTTTTAGAGCAGTTCGCCAGTGGCGCACAAGGCTACAATTGGTCGTTGATAATAATGGAGGACACATCGAACATTTGCTGCGTTAATGTTTTATTCAAGGCGCAAGGCGCAGCAAGCGTTCTAGTATATATATATATAAATAAAGGGTGATCCAGAGAAATGGGACCCAAAAGAAACCCCTGTAACTCTTAAAGTATAAGTCCTTTTATAAAATCATACGCATCATTCGAAAGAGGATAGTTACAAGTTTGGACAGGATTGTATAGGTTTTGACAATACAAGACAAGATAAGATACAAAACAAAATAAATGTGTTAGTTAAAACTAACCCTTCAAGATGACTGCAGGGACTGTGGAACAGCTGCGTTTCATAACTGAGCAATATTATGAGCATGGAAGAAGTGTAGTTTCATCTCAAAGATCTTTCAAGACAAATTTTCAGATGTCAAAATCACCTTCTAAGAAAGTAATCCGTCGGTGTGTCAGAAATTTTTCCCTAACTGGCAGCATTGGAAAAAGAAAACCAACTGGAAGAGTGCGCACAGCAAGGATAGACGAGATCATTAACAGAACTCATGAAATTGTACAGGATAATCCTAACATAAGCATCAGACGTGCTTCACAATCCTAACATAAGCATCAGACGTGCTTCACAGCTGTTAGGAGTTGGATATGGAACAACACACCGTATATTCAAGCAAAATTTAATGCTCTTTCCATATAAAATTCAAACAGTGCAACAACTGAACGATGGAGATTTCGCACGAAGACGACAATTCTGTCAATGGATCCAACAGAAGGTAAATGACACCACCAATTTTCTAGCAACTTTGATTATGTCAGACGAAGCCCATTTTCACTTGAATGGAACTGTAAACAAACAAAATTGTCGTTTCTGGGCAACAGAAAATCCATTGAATATTACCGAAGTCCCGTTGCATAGTCAGCGTGTAACTGTTTGGTGTGGTCTTACTGCATCTCAGATCATAGGGCCGTACTTTTTCGAGGATTCCACCGGAAACACGGTCACTGTAAATGGTGATCGCTACGAAAAAATGTTGACCGATTTCCTTATTCCTAAATTAAGAGATCTTTGTCTAGAAAACCACTGGTTCCAACAAGACGGAGCTACCTGCCATACCACGAGGAACTGCATGGCAGTTTTGCGTCAAACGTTTCCAGGCGAGTTAATCTCAAGATTTGGAGACGTTGAATGGCCCGCAAGGTCTCCGGATTTTTCTCCCTTAGATTATTATCTCTGGGGATATTTAAAGAGTAGGGTCTACAGAAATAACCCAACGACCTTGCAAGAATTGAAGGCCGCCATCACAAATGAGATACAGGCCATACCACCGCACACTCTTGCAAAAGTGATGCAGAACTTACAAGCGAGAACACTGGAATGCTTGGCAACTAATGGAGCACATTTGAAAGGAGTCATTTTTAAAAAATAAATATTTCATAATAAACTTGTAACTCTACTCTTTCGAATGATATATAGTTTTTATGAAAAGAATTAAATATTAAGAATATTTGGCTTTTTTTTATGGGTCCCATTTATCTGGATCACCCAGTATATGTATATAGAGAGACAGAGAAAAGAGAGTAACTGAGCAGATACTGGGAACCTTTAAACGAAGGGATAGGAATATAATGATTCCTCTACTGAAAACACTGATCATACCCAAATTGGAATACTGCTCGGTCCTAACATGCCCATATAAAAAAGAAGACATTAAACAGCTAGAAGTGATTCCAAGAAGCTTCACAGCCAAGATCAATGGGTGCAAAGAACTAAACTACTGAGAAAGGTTACGCGAATTAAACCTATATTCACTGGAAAGGAGGAGAGAGAGATACACCATTATTTACACTTGGAAAAAATTGAGAAACTAGTCCCAAATCTTACTCTGAACCCCGTAACTCCCCAAACAACGGTGGGAGGTAGAAAAGGAAGACTGTGTCGTGTTCCCAAATTAACGGCGAGACAGGGAACATCCTTAACCCTGAAGGAAAATAGTTTTGTTGTGAGAGGACCAAAACTGTTTAATCAGCTGCCCAAAAACCTAAGGAACACGAAGGGAGTTGCAGTGGACATTTTCGAAGGAAAATTAAACGCCTGGCTCAGAACAATCCCCGATGAGCCGGGCGTACCTGGCTATGTGAGGTGGAGAGTACAAGAAACCATCTCACTACTTCACCAGGCCAACTCGAGAGGAGGGGCGACCAGCTTCACTTTCGTGAAATGAGGAATCACTGCACGCAACATTTGAAAAGTTGAAAGGAAAGGTATATATATATATATATATTATATATATATATATATACATATATATATATATTATATATATATATATATATATATATATATAATATATATATATATATATATAATAATATATATATATATATATACACATATATACTGTGTATATATATATAAATACATTTTAAATTAAATCTCTTATAAGGACCCTTGTTAAGAAAAGTATAGAAAGTGGATTTGTTTAATAAGCTGATTTTGTGCACATAGTATGTAAACATTTTAAATTTGGCCAAATTTTAGTCCCATTCCTTGCACTCGTAACCTCAAAACAACATCTTCAAATACGCATCACTAGACAGAAGCTACATGTTCGAGATAGGTTTGCGTAAGTGAGACTAACGCTTTAATTGGGGGTTCTCCTTTCCCTCAACAAACACATTTCTGCAACCTTGACAAATATATTCCTCTTCTACCACGGATAACAGTGGTTAGTTAACTGCCCTATAATCTATAAACCAAATCAATGTAAACGATACACGAATGATAGATTTCCCCTTTTCGGATATGTACACAAGTTACACCGAAAGACTTTAATTACCTTCACTAACGCTTTTGAAGCCATAAACTTTACTTTGAGGGATTTTACAAAATAAGCTTTTCAAAAATCTCATTTATAGAGGAAACAAATCCCTTTCGCAAAACCTTGTTAAAAGTCAACTTTCACAACCTTAGGCACACAATTACTGCATGTCAGTACAGTCCACAACCACAACAAAACAAAGAACATTAATGTTTCTCATTTTACAAAACTTGTCATGTATGTTTAATCTATACACCATTTCCATAAAGGAACACGTGACTAGTTATACTTGTAACAACCGTTGCGATTACTGTTTCAAGTTGTTTCATCAAATATAGTTAGATATAGGTCTTAATTAAACAGAATTTATGACATGTCACATCATGTTATAACAACACCGATAGAACAACTAATTTATTTATCTACTTCATATGATGAATGAATATAGACGAGGGGCGGCCAGAAAATAAGTTTACACGGCGTATAATTTCGTAACTAAAGGACCTACATTAATTATGTTTGCATCAGGTGAATTCGTTAATCATTGTTGGCAACACTGCACGTCGATTCGGCTGCCATCTACCGTACATTGGTTATATGAGTCAGTTGAACATGTCGGCTCGACTGGAACAGTGCCCTGTCATTTCTGCAACGATATTCAGTCTGTCAGTGGTCAGGAATTTCTCGAGCGCATTGTCACAGGAGACGAGACATGGGTTCATCACCGTACTCCGGAAACAAAACGTGCCAGCATGGAATGGAAAGACCTTGGGTCCCCGCGACCAAAGAAGTTCAAGATTGTGAGGTCCGCTGGCAAAGTGATGGTTACCGTGTTTTGGGACCACAAAGGCGTTTTGCTCGCAGACTTCATGCAAAAAGGCACAACAATCAATGCAGCTGCATATTCTTCAACACTGGAACGTTTACGAGCGGCCATTAAACGTAAACGTCTTGGACTGCTCCGTAGGACAGGGCACTGTTCCAGTCGAGCCGCCATGTTCAACTGACTCATATAACCAATGTACGGTAAATGGCAACCGAATCGACGTGCAGTGTTGCCAATAATGATTAACGAATTCATCTGATACAAACATAATCAATGTAGGTCCTTTAGTTACGAAATTATACGCCGTGTAAACTTATTTTCTGACCGCCCCCTTGAAACAAATCATCCAATGTTGTTTTTAACTTTTCAATTGAATTTTTTTTGGCAAATCATAAAATAAATTTAGAATCCATTTCTGTTTTTTTGCCATCGTAACAATTTGGTTTCAAACGTTCAAAATTATTCAGATTTTTCTTTCTATCAAAATGTAGTTTTCCTACTGACAAGTTTTTGTACTATCTCCATCAGTATGCAGTCCACGAGTATTTTCTTTTCTTTTATGCAGGAAGGAGGGGCCAAGGGCAAATGCCCCAAAAACGCCGCCCCCCCATTCATGCCACAGTTTTACAGTCAGTATTACAGTTCATATGAGCAGTATAGCGATATATACATGTTACAGTCAATGAGTGAAATTAGTCATTTCACGTAATCACGCATTGACTGAAACATACATACCATTGCAAAACAAAATTAAGAACAGAAAATTTTTAAGAACATTGATCTTCGTCGGCAAAAACCTCAGCACGAAGCCTGTCGATCATGATCAATCGGGATTATATTCGTCATTGCTCGGAACCATGTTCGTCATTCATCGGAACCATGTTCATCATCGACCTAGATCATGTTTATCATCGATCGAGAGCATGATCACGATCGATCGGGGTCATGTCATCATTGATCGGAACCATGTTCATTATCGATCTGGATCATGTTCATCATCGATCATGAATTTACGTGGTGGTACTTTACAAGGTGGAGGATCAGTTGACGGCAAGGCAATAAAACTTCTAGGAAAATTTATCAAGAATATGAACGTTTATTGAGAACACTTTCGGTTGGTTGAAAAGAAGATTCAATCAGTTAAAATACCTACAATAGAGTCTGACCCTCAAATATTTTCATCAATATAATCGCAGCTTGTATTTTGCACAATAGTTGTTTGTATTACGCAGAAATGGGGAATAAAGCTAGAGATAAGCGTTACAAGAACAAGAAGATTGTAAAAATGTCTCAAATGAAATCAATATAATTTGATGAAAAATTTAAACGGAAAGGAGTTTCAGTTTGCCAAAGAGAGAAACTTATACGAAAGTTTTCTTTTTGGATCACTTTAACATATTGCTTCCCAGGAACCTCTCTTTAACATATTGCTTCCCAGTGTATATCACTTTAACATATTGCTTCCCAGTGTTAATCACTTTAATATATTGCTTCCCAAAAATAGACATTACACAACCAATTACAGTTACATTACAATGGTTTATAATATTTAGAGATTAGCTAGTCGAGAAAATGTAAATTTATGAACAACTTAACTTATTATGCTTTGCTATTTTTTGTGAATGTAAAACATTTGGATCACCTGAAGATCAGGGGGCCCCCAGCCTTCTTTAGTTAGCCTTATAAGGCTAACTAACGAAAATATCACGACCTAACCTAACCAATCGTTAGGTCAACTGTACGCCCTTGACGATTGGTTAGGTTAGGTCGTGATATTTTCGTTAGTTAGCCTAGATTACCAACCTCTTCCTAACCAACCAACCTTTCTCTTTTTAACATATTGCTTCCCAGTGTTAGTCACTTTAATATATTGCTTCCCAGGAGGGATCACTTTAACATATTGCTTCCCGAATGCTTTGGGAAGCAATATGTTAAAGTGATCCTTCTTTTTCATAAACTACAATGTTAAAATGTAATATGCATTGCAGAAGTTATTAGACTAATTCAGGAATTAGATATTAGAATTTTTGTAATTTTTGTAACGTAAAAAAGGATGAAACTAACGCTTGGGATGTAAATAAATTTAATCAATCACTTTTTCCTTTCATGAATAAATTTTCTTTATAAATATTGAAAAATCACATTTAAATTATTTAAGTACACCTAACTTTTATATGTAAAATTTGACAATTAACACAATAATGTCGTCTTAGCTTTAATTACTGCGTATGTATTCGTATCAGAAATGAATAATGTGTCAGTGTGGGTTGTGAGATGAATACCAATAGCCCATGCGGGGCATGCTTTGGCTCTCAATGAATTATTTGCTTACCCTAAGGTTAATGAAGTGCATAAGTTTTAGAAGATGCTTAACTTTGTTTACGTTATTTAGTCACATGCATTAAAATTTTACATATACTTAAGAGACATATATATATATATATATATATATATATATGCGTGTATGTTCAGTGAGTGTATGTATATATTGAGTGGTGTTTGCCTTCAAAAATAATATATAAATTAGAAGATTAATCGTATTGAAAATATATATATAAAATATGCAATACAATAATTATTTTGTTTATTTAATTTCGTATACTAACTATAAAGAATTAAACTAAAAAAAAAGAACATGAAAGTTATTGTAATTTTATTAAAATAAAGTAAATTGCAAGATAAATATCGTACAACTGGCAAATAAAGTAACAATTTTATTTTTTTTACAGTTTCATAAGAATTTAGAATTGGGCGTGTTTAATATTCTCTTTAGAAATATATATAATTAATTGTAAATAAAATAAATTTAATTATTAGTATTATTTATTTATTTATTTATTTATTTATTTATTTATTTATAAAAATATTATAGTTGACCCCCCCATTTATTTTTCCCGTTTTCTTCATGAAAGATTGCCGTGTTTGGAAATACTTTAATAAAAATAAATGAATAGCATTTTCGACCACGTGTGGCTATATAGCTTAGTTTTTTACTACATGGCTATCTTCTAAATCAGAACCATTTGTTCATGCAAAAACTTTATTTATTAAAGTAAGGAAATTTATTCCATTCATGTATTTATGTTCTGTGTAAGAAGCATAAAAAAAATAATGAAAAATGATACAGGAGTATGAGGTAGATTAAAAGCGTAGCAAATGTCTTTCACACACACACACACACACACACAACGTAATAGATTGTCTTACACACACACACACACACACACAACGTAATAAATTGTTTTCACACACACACACACACACACACACACAAAGAAAAATTTAGTAAATTATACAAAGCCCTGAAAAGTATCCTGATCGCACAAGGTATTATACCCCCTTTGAAAAAGCCGACTGCTTTATACCAAGTAATCTAACGTTGGACGCGTAGGATATCTCTTAACAAACAAGATGTTAAAATAAGAAGCTATTATTTATTTTTTAGTATTTTTATTTATTTTTTTTAACATCAAAACAGTTTCATATTTTTATAAAAGTGTTTTAGAAATTTTTTTTTATTCGACCATGCGTGAAAGAAATGTCTGCTGAAGTACCAAGTCACTTGTACAGTGTACTGATAATAAGTCTCATAAAACAATCAAAGCATCACAATAAAAACTTTAAAGATACTTAACTATTACTATTTTATTTACTACATCAACGGATACAGATTCTTGGCCAACGAAAAACTCGAACAAGTTTACTGATCAGTTTCTTTCCCACTTATTTCAGAATCAATTTACATTTAAGCATATTTTAAAAGCGTAAAATTGTTGTCTCGGGAAGGAAAATCTCTTTTTTAAAAATGCGCAATCTTTATATCAGTAAAAGATTTAAAGTATTACAAAATCTTCAATGACTTCATTAGAAGTTATGGAAATTTTTCTATACCCCCCCTACTCCGTCCCCCCCCCCCCGCAAAAAAAAAGGCATAATCAAATCATTTCCGGTATTAGTTTTTAAATGGTTCCCTAATATGGAAATGAAATATTTTCCAGCATAATTTGCTTAACATACTTTACATTGTTTAAAGGTGGCGAATATTTGTCGTGAAACACATAAGAAAAATGTAATTCTATATATTTCTTTAGATTTATCATGGTATGTACTGAGGTATTTATACCAGTGTCATTAACTCTCTTTTAGAATTAGAATTAAAAGAATGTACTTCGAATTCTTTACGGAAATATCAATATATTAAATACCAAACGAGATGCTGTCTCATTCGTTTATATAAGGTAGATAATTAAATTATAAAAAATTACTTTCCCTATGTACAGAGTGGCCACACAGTCCTTTTGCAGTGACATTAGGCATATCTGTATGTTGCCCTTGTTTTTCATGCAAAGGGATTTTGTGGTCACTCTGTATATAAGTTTACTTTCCAATCCATAAGGGTTATAAATAGTTTTAGTAATGCTGTTCATCCTTTACCGCTTCAAAATCCCTTTAGTTAGTAACCTTTAAAATATAACTCATACTTTAGATAAAATAGATGAACGAATTTTATATTTACTACAAGCTTAAATGACCATATTTTTTGTGTGGCTTTACAAAGACATTAATTATGACACTGTATCAACAGGCTCAGGAAACCATATATTGACTTTTAGGTTAAAACCAAAACATAAAAATGTTTTTCTTTTGACCTAAGGAAATCAGTACAAACAAATGTGCTACCCACTAATAATGATACTGTCCAGTAAAAAACTTCGTTCACTTAATTAAGCAATAGATGCACGGAATTTTATCTTGAGCTATTTAACCCTTCAATGACCGCAAGGTCGTTTTTTTTTCATTAATTAAAGGAAACGGAGAAAAAACGATCACTTTGACCGGATGGTCGTTGAGAGACTAATTTTTAATCAGAAACAACCTAAAAGATTAAATCATCAACATAGTCCGAAAATTGAAATCAACAAATCATTCGATTTAACGAGTTAGAGAGCTAGAATGACGTTTTGCATTTAGAAGCATATTGAGAATTAGCACATTTGAATTCAAGTGAAAATTCATTCCAGAAAACAACAGCTTTGAATATAAAATAAAACGAGTCGGACTGAAACTTGGGTGGAGTCCTTATATAGGCACCGATCTTGCATATATTATAATTGTTATTTCAACTGAGGAAGTTAAAGAGAGATAGTAATGGTTTCATTTAGGAAAAAGTATAGAATGTCAGCATTGCCAAGGGTGCCAAGATTTGAACCCCGTGGGGACTGCCGATTGAATTGGTTTTATATGCGATTTAGTTTTATATGTTATTGGTTTTATATTGTTTTTATATTGGTTTTATATGTGAAAGAACATCTTTGAAGTTAACTCGTTGGTTGGTATAAGATGACCAGCACTCGTAGCTCAGTAGGTAACACCGTTTTCCTATAAAAAAAAGTGAAGACACTGAGGTTGGGGGCTCAATTCTCGATGACGCTTGTAATGATAATCCAGGAGTTAGAGCAATATGCCCATGCATTAGTTGACCTGAGCACTGTACCAGTTTCTATCCTTCATGACCAGTGATTATAGGTATAAGATTGCAGGAGGTTGAGAACTAAATACTTGAATCCATACTTTGTTGTATGTTTAAGAACCAAACCTTGGAATAGACTGTAAATATTGAGAAACAATAATTTTTATGAGTGAACAGGAGGTCATTAAAGAAATTAAACTTATAGAGACGTCTTTGGTACAATTTTCTTTAAAAAGCCATACCGATGTCATAGATCTATGCCATGTTTCGCCTCAAAAGCGTTTAATCTTACGAAAAAGTTAAGCGCCTAAGATATTTCACTCAAGTTTAGGAGAATTGAATTGGGGTGACAAATGGAAACCGCTTAACGAAACAATTTTTAAAACATCTGTGTGTATTATATTATAGACATTTAATACATGATACTTAACTTAATTATATTAATTCAAGTGTAAATTAGGGGCTCTGACTTTATTTTCTATAGACTAGATGTTGTAGTTACTTAGAAAAATGTTACTTAGAAAAATGTTGAATTTGAAATACCGACGGAACGTATCATATCGTCAAAATAATTATCAACTTCCTGTACACTCTCCTTTATACAGTAAGTTCACATTATCAGTAAAGTGACAATCGAAGGTAACAGTAATTATACTGTTGTCATTCGCGGATATGACCGTCATCAGTAAGACTAGAGGAATGATGTGAAGCATCACTATAAAAAATACACGATCTTAATTCATTTCCACGTTCGAATCATATCATTGTTCGCCAGCTTCCATGGTTCATTGGGTAACACCGTTTCCTTATATAAGCGAAGTGAAGACACTGAGTTCGGGGGGGAGGGGAGGAAGGAGGTCGACTCACGCCGGTACTATCGGTAATAATCCATGAGTTAGCGCAATAGGGTGCATTAGTCTGACTAGATCGTGTGCTTTAGTTCCTCGTCCCCGTCACTGATTATTATATCACTGTTCGTTTAAACGGATTTTCACAGTAATTCATTCTGGATTGACGTTTTTTACATTCTGAAGTAAATGTCTTTCATTTAACTTAAGGTTTCGGAGAAACGAAAGGACCTCGAGTCATTTGAGAGTATAAAGGTCAAAGGTCATAATTTTTTTTTTTTAAACAGATACATATGAGGATTTAGTCATTCAGTTACTTACACTTTACACATTAACAACTACTCTGGTAAGGTAATTCGGCCTTTATACTCCTTACC
>JAJOZX010003823.1:72500-127500 GCA_023014485.1 Bathynomus jamesi
ATCAGTTAAGTTTTAGCGTCTGCTTTATCTGTTCAAAACATGCAGTGAAACATGCAGTGAAAGAGAATGACACGTTTTTCTTATTCCAAATCACTGACTCTCTCAAAGTTGCTGCGATGAAAAGATCTCCATATTTTCGCTCCAAAATCACGAACTACACGTTGTAAATCGTATATTTAAAGCTATTTAGATCTTTTTAAGATGTTTCTAAAACCTTATAGGTCATAGATGTATTAATAGTCCTAATATATAAAGCTCAAAAAATAGAGATCGGAAAAGCCAAAACATTTTCCTGTACGTTCAAAGAACAATTTCTCGATATTGTTATCATCTTGAGGGTTGGTTCCTGAGTAATGTCTGTGATTAAAGCTTTTATTTACTCTCTTATTGAGCCTTTCTCTGAAACGTTAACGCTGGAAATTTTTATATTAAAAAATAGCTTCTATGCACTTATAGAATAGAGATTAAAGTGCTTTACTTTAAATTAATGTAAAAGTGATTAAGTGGTTATAACTGATGTACAATATATTACCCACATACCCGAAGGATCTGGGACTTGTGCAGTACTTTCAAATGGTTTAAATGAATTAATATACCCTTATATGTGGGTATTATTGAATAAAATTTCAAATTTATATCAGAAATCAAAACATTTTTCTGTATATATATATATATATATATATATATATATATATATATATATATATATATAATGTTCCTGCAGGAAAATATTTAATGTGTAATTAGAACAAAACAAAATGGCGTCCTAAAACAACTAAAATTTGCGAGGAAAGGAAGACAAGTTTTTACTGTATTTCATTTGCCCTTCACCTCAAAATTAAGTCCTGCCACTTCCCTGCGTCCCCTCACTCTACCCTTCTATACCCCTACCCCAATAACCCATTACCCCCAAATACCAACCTTTAAGAAATAAAAAAGAAAAGAACAGTAAAGACAAAAAATTAGGAAAGTTATATATATATATATATATATATATATATATATATATATATATATATATATATATATATAATATATATATACATATATATATATATATACACTGTATATACAGGTGTGTGTGTGTGTGTGTGTGTGTGTGTGTGTGTGTTACGATTTTGTTCTTTAAGTGAAGAAAATATTTGCTAAAGGCTAAGTACTAAGTCAGTATATATACTGTATATATATATATATATAATTTAAATTCAGTACTAAAAGCAAAATAGATTAATTCCCCTTTTTATACCACACGCATATGAAATATCATAATCATTCAATGACCAAAACATAATGGAATCTAAGATAGATATAATAATAAAAGAGTAATATATACAGTGTATGTGTGTGTGTGTGTGTGTGTAATATATATATATATATAATATTATATATATATATATATATATATATATATATATATATATATATATATATATATATATGATACACACAGACCGTGCATGGAACAAGGAACTCTTCTAGGAAAATTAAATCCACTGTAGTCCGAATAAGTAATGGTAAATGACAAACACTATAGTTTTTTTTTTTCATGATGTTAGCGCGACGTGGGCAAGGGGTCACTCGCAAAGAGGTCCCAAAAATATAGCTTCCCTCACCAGCTATCTGCAAAGCAGATAGGATCCAGCTTTGGGACAGGATCTAGCGGGGCTAGGCTGCTTTAAACTCTAGATCCTGTCCCAAAGCTGGATCATATCTGCTTTGCAGATAGCTGGTGAGGGAAGCTATATTTTTGGGACTTCTTTGCGAGTGACCCGTTGCCCACGTCGGGCTAACACCATGAAAAAGAAAAAACTATAGTGTTTGTCATTTACCATTACTTATTTGGACTATAGTGGATTTAATTTTCCTAGAAGAGTTCCTTGTTCCATGCTCGGTCTGTGTGTATCATAAAAAACCTCAGGGAACCATTCTGAGTTCATTCCCATATATATATATATATATATATATATATATATATATATATATATATGTAATACGATATTCTTTAGGTCGATGTTATCTGTTTATAAGAATAATTCCGAATGTTTCTGAACCATTCGAAGTGCTTAAAAACAATAACAAGAGAATCCAACTTTTTTAACCTTACGATTTATGCCTTCAGTGCTTAATGGAGACATGAATAGCGTGTATATATTAGGAAGTCATAGTTTGTAACATGGGAATGATACATAAAGTCACTGGAATATATGTTTAGAAGGATATATATATATATATTATGTATATATATGTGTGTGTGTGTGTGTGTGTGTGTGTGTATGTGTGTGTGTGTGTGTAAATTTGAAATTCCATTAAAAGGGAATCTCTCTCTCTCTCTCCTCTCTCTCTCTCTCTCTCTCTCTCTCTCTCTCTCTTATTTAATTTTTACAATAAATTTAAAGTAATAATTAACGTACATGTTAATTTAATTTTTTAAGTATTTGTCAGTGTTGAAAAAATGAAAAAAATATAGAAAATGTACTTTTTCATAAAAACATTTTTGGAATGGCTAATTCTTCTTATTAAAAATAATAATAATACAAGATTCATACACAAATATATATTCATTTCTCCTTTTTTGTTACGTATGACAGTTAAATGTAAGACCTCTGTAATTTCAAAGCTGATATTATGTAATGCCTAGTATTCACAATGATATGAGGAACAGCTGTTACAATATTATTTCCAGTCGGAATCCGATGTACTGTTGCTGATCAATTGGCAATGTTCGTTTTCTAAGATTTATGGTTTATTTTTTTTAAACTTTTAAGGCAAACCGTACAAGGTACGTATAAATGTAACTGTTGTTGTTTAAGATTCCTTTGTTGAGAGGACTGTGTAGCTAATCCTCCATTTTTTGTATATTTTTTGCCCTCTTGTATATGATATGTACAGTGTATTCATAAAGTCACGCTAGTGAAAATGGTGAAATGTACATGCCTATTCACTTGCATGACTTTATGAACATCCTGTATCATTGGAGAAACCTTTTTTTACATAGTTCAGAATGTAACTTTGAAGTTTTGTAATGGCATTTAGACAAATGCTAATTTCATCTTCTGAAATAAATTAATTTGCTAAAGAAAACTCCAAAATGCGCTTTGGAAATGGGTACTTCTTAACATCCTGAATGGAAGAAAATAAATTCAATACCCGAAAAATCTTCTTGCAGAAAAATCGTGCCAAAAAAAAAAAAAAGAACGAATCTGAAGGCTTTTAAAACCATCCCGAAAATAACTCTTTCCTCGTCAATCAAAATAATCAGAAAAATGAGATAAAAAATCGTGCAAAAATTAAAAAAAAGTTATTTATTTTCTGTGTATGTTAAAAGTTAATTTATTACCATTTTAAGGTATGAAGTTCATGAAGTTTTCCCCTCTTTTAATTTTAACTATTTTAATATTAATATCTTCATTGTACAAAAAGAATATTTGTACTAAAAGTAGGGAAAAATTTTAATAAATTTGAAAGACTGTCAATTTATACGCTAGTTTTTGTAAGAATCCATTTATCTTTATGGGCACGGACGTCTCCTCTCTCTCTCTCTCTCTCTCTCTCTCTCTCTCTCTTTCTCTCTCTCTCTCCCTCTCTCTCTCTCCCTCTGTTATTATATATACTACGAACCCTGAATGTGCTAAAAGCACAAATTGAAGTTATCTTAGATTAATTTAGAACTGAAAATTCTTTTTCAGTTTTAACACTTTTTTATGCCAAAACTTTTCTTGTAATTACGATTCGTATCGCATTACGAGCACGTAAAGCTTCTTTACTAGGATCTTACTTATATATATATATATATATATAGATATATATATATTATATATATATTATATATATATATATATATATATACACACAGGGTGGGCCGTAAGTTTCCATACATAGGAAAAATAAACATTTTTTTATGGACAACCATTTTTATTTATATAATATGCTCTACATGGTTGCCATTGTTTTGAAAACACATTTCAATACGTGTTCCCCACTGTTGATGAACACGCATTAGCACAGTTGACGTTATGCTTGTAATGGCGTTGGTGATACGTTCCTTTAGATGATTTATGTCTCGTATCTTTTCCTGATACACCATGGCCTTCAAGTGCCCCCAAAGATAGAAATCAAGGGGGGTGAGATCTGGGGATCTGGGGGCCACTCCACAGGACCACGCCGACCAATCCAAGCATCCGGAAACTGCTGCTGATCCAAATACCGACGCACGTGAAGACCATAATGAGGTGGAGCTCCATCTTGCTGGAAGTAAACTGGGAAGTTACCTTCCTCGTTTAGCAGGGATGGGAAAATCTCTTCTTGCAACATGTTAAGATACCTTTCGGCATTAAGATTTCCACTGACAAAAATTGGTCCAATAATTCTGTCACCCCATATCCCGGCCCACACCATCACTTTACCGGCACCTTGCATCTTCGTCGGACTCAGCCAGTTAGGGTTAGCATTACTCCAATAACGTATGTTTTGCCGATTAACCTCTCCATTGACGTAAAAATTTGCTTCATCAGTAAACAAGATCTTACAAACGCATATTCTTAGGGTATCTGAAACATAAAAACAAACGTTTAAATTTTCCTATGTATGGAAACTTACGGCCCACCCTGTATATACCTTATTAACCTTGATTTTGCTTACGCCCGAATTGTTCATTCTGACGAAAGTCAAGCTTGTTGCTCCACCTTAGACTTACAGCTTAACGTGGAATCCGAACCACGAATCACTACGGGTGGTCAAAAATTACAAAGTCATCGCCCGAACTCAATCTCACGACCTCTCGATCAGCAGCAGCCCATCGTCTTAACACAGACCGTGCATGGAACAAGGAACTCTTCTGGGAAATTACATCCACTATAGTTCGAATAAGTAGTGATAAGTGACAAATACTATAGTTTTTTCTTTTCTTTCTTGTATATTAAACGGACGTGTTATGTGCCTTGAAAAGTGGACGCTCAATGTTCCGGTTGAGATTTAAGTTTTGCTTTTCGGCTAAAAATACAATAGTTACCCCTTTTTCTTTGATGTATTCAATCCGACGTGAATGCAACGAGTTTCTTGCGTATATTGAGGTTCTGAATGTAGTAGGCTAGGTGTAAGCTGTAAACCCTAGGGGTCTAGATCCTGTCCCAAAGCTGGATCCTATCTGCTTTGCAGATAGCTGGTGAGGGAAGCTATATTTTGGGGCCTCTTTGCGAGTAACCCGGTGCCCACGTTCGGCTTTCCATCATGAAAAAGAAAAACTATAGTATTTGTCACTTATCATTACTTATTCGAACTATAGTGGATGTGATTTCCCAGAAGAGTTCTTTGTTCCATGCACGGTTTGTGTTTAACATATAAGTTTCTCAGGGGACCATTCTGAGTTTCTATATATATATATATATATATATATATATATTATATATATATATATATATATATATATTATATATATATATTTCTTAACATATTTCTATTTATCAAATTCAATAATTATTTAACAATGATAAAGCCGTTAAAGTTGAAAGAATTTCGTTAACAAACGGGTTAAATTTTAAACATGTTTTTCACTTGTTTGTTATCTCCGCTATATAACTGAAGGTGGTATAAAATAAATGCCGAAAAGAGTGTTTTCTAACAAAAATCTATGTTGAATTTCTCTTCAGTATTGATAGTAGAATATTTATAGAAGTTCAAATAAAGGGTTTTAACTCTTATACTGTTAAATTTTACATAAATTTGCATTTAAGGAATGGTAACTTTATTTAAGGTTGCTACCAGGTTTTTTTAGGGCTAAGACAAACCATGGGACTATAACGTTATATTTATGTGTATATTTTTTATGTTATGGTAGTAGAAACGGTGAACACATACATACATACATACATACATACATACATACATATATATTATATATATATATAATATATAATTATATATATATATATATATATATATATAAGCAAAGAACCACAGGGAAAAGGAAAAGGAAACACGAAGTCCGAGCGCTTTCGTGAAATATTCACATCTTCAGGGACAAGAGATGTGAAGATGTGAATATATCACGAAAGCGCTCGGACTTCGTGTTTCCTTTTCCTTTTCCCTGTGGTTCTTTGCTTATTAAAAAGATCCCGTGTTGCTTTGTGATTTCTTTGCATATATATATATATATAATATTTAGGAGAAATCCAATGACAAGGAGAAATGTAAATGCCATGAAAAGTCTTCTTTATTGCGCAACGTTTCGAGCAATACGCTCATCTTCAGGCTGTTTAATAACAATGTGAAATTAAAATCAATATTGAATGAAAAACAAACAGAAAATTTCTATAACCTATTCGTAAAGACAAATTTTAAAAGACTGAGAAAAGAGGGTTAAATTCTAAGTTATACAGATTTACATATAAAAATTAAGAAGTTATTTTTAAATACATGTAGTAAATGTGAAATTAATACACTGGAAAAATTACCAATAGTACACTGGAACAATGGAGCTATCTACCTTACACAGCAGTATCCGAGGCCGACTAATTTGAGCAGAGGAAACGGGAACGAAGGATGGCGAGGGAGATAGGGGAAGGAGGGATTATAAGGAATTGGGGAAGGAGGAGGGATCATAGCAAATTGAGAGGGACGGACGATGAGTCAACATTCAGACTAGGGGACAATGCTTTAATGAAAAGGGATTCTAAAATTCTTAGTGAGTTGGGACAAGTATTACAACCAAGAATTTTAAAATTGTCTAAAGTGACATCAATTTTGCATTTAATGCTATGTTCACGAATACTCGAGGCTTCCTTAGTTTTTAAAATTTTACCTGTTCGGCCACTTATTCCCATATGCGAATAAAATCTAGCCCTGAGAGAGCGAACAGTGCTGCCGATGTAATTCCCAAGGAGACACCTGGGGCAGGTAAATAAATATACAACACCGCTACGCAACGAGTCAGGGGTTCGATCCTTCGCTGAGAAAAAGCTACCTAAAGACGTTTTATTAATAAATATGATGCGGAAATCAGTATGATAAAAAAATTTCCTTAACAATTTTGTAAATTTAAGCTTAAATTCCTTATTCAAGGGACCCATTTCAGGTACTAAGAAATATTTTATATCCTTCGGCACTGTAATACATGGAAGTTGAGGGCTATAAACATTATTTAAGAAGGATCTAATTAGTTTGTCTACATATTGAACAGGAAAACTATTATTAGTAAAGTATGATCTTAGATTATTAAATTCATCATTAAGTAAGGTAAAATTAGAGGTCAAATTATATCCTCTGAACAGGAGAGTTTTAATACAAGACATCTTATAGTTGAAATCAGTAAAACTAAAAAAATTCATGCCCAAACCAGTGAAAGTGGGTTTCCTATAAACTGATGTAGTAATAGAATCACCGTTTTTCGAAATTAAAAGATCTAAGAAGGGGAGGGAGCCATTTTGCTCAGTTTCCATTGTATACGTTATATTGGGGTGCAAAGAATTTAGGAAGTTAAAGAATTGTTGCGCTTGTACCGCATTATCAAAGACTGCTATCGAATCATCAACGAAGCGTCGATAGAAAATTGGCTTGAGATGAGTGGGAGATTGTCTAAAAATTACACTTTCTAAATGAGTCATAAAAAAGTCAGCTGCTAACGGTCCGACTGGTGATCCCATCCCTACCCCATCAATTTGTTGGTAAACCTTATTGTGAAAGTGAAATAGCATTGTTTGAAGACCAATTCTAAAAGTTCCTTCAAATGAGACAATGAAAAACCATAAAAATTATCAACTGAGCTAAAAACCCTATCTAAAATAATGGCAATAGTTTCAGATACAGGTACATTTGTGAAAAGTGACTTTACATCAAAACTGACAAAAAACTTTTTGAATCGAAGTTTTTACCCAGGAGTTCTTTTTGGAATTCAAACGAGTTATTTATAGTGTAAACATTTTTCGCAAAGGGGGACAGGAGACGAACAACAAATTTTGCCAATTGAAAGGTGGGTAAGTTATACGAAGCTAAAATAGGACGGAGAGGTGTTCCAGCTTTATGGATTTTAGGCAGACAGTATAATTGAGCAAGATTAGCACCAGATGCGAACAACTGAGAGTAAGTATCATTTTTTATTATCTTTAAGGACTTTAGTCGTGACAGAAATCTATTAACCTGGTCTTCTAACCTTACAATGACTTTATTTACAGGTGTAATTTTTAGACAATCTCCCACTCATCTCAAGCCAATTTTCTATCGACGCTTCGTTGATGATTCGATAGCAGTCTTTGATAATGCGGTACAAGCGCAACAATTCTTTAACTTCCTAAATTCTTTGCACCCCAATATAACGTATACAATGGAAACTGAGCAAAATGGCTCCCTCCCCTTCTTAGATCTTTTAATTTCGAAAAACGGTGATTCTATTACTACATCAGTTTATAGGAAACCCACTTTCACTGGTTTGGGCATGAATTTTTTTAGTTTTACTGATTTCAACTATAAGATGTCTTGTATTAAAACTCTCCTGTTCAGAGGATATAATTTGACCTCTAATTTTACCTTACTTAATGATGAATTTAATAATCTAAGATCATACTTTACTAATAATAGTTTTTCTGTTCAATATGTAGACAAACTAATTAGATCCTTCTTAAATAATGTTTATAGCCCTCAACTTCCATGTATTACAGTGCCGAAGGATATAAAATATTTCTTAGTACCTGAAATGGGTCCCTTGAATAAGGAATTTAAGCTTAAATTTACAAAATTGTTAAGGAAATTTTTTATCATACTGATTTCCGCATCATATTTATTAATAAAACGTCTTTAGGTAGCTTTTTCTCAGCGAAGGATCGAACCCCTGACTCGTTGCGTAGCGGTGTTGTATATTTATTTACCTGCCCCAGGTGTCTCCTTGGGAATTACATCGGCAGCACTGTTCGCTCTCTCAGGGCTAGATTTTATTCGCATATGGGAATAAGTGGCCGAACAGGTAAAATTTAAAAACTAAGGAAGCCTCGAGTATTCGTGAACATAGCATTAAATGCAAAATTGATGTCACTTTAGACAATTTTAAAATTCTTGGTTGTAATACTTGTCCCAACTCACTAAGAATTTTAGAATCCCTTTTCATTAAAGCATTGTCCCCTAGTCTGAATGTTGACTCATCGTCCGTCCCTCTCAATTTGCTATGATCCCTCCTCCTTCCCCAATTCCTTATAATCCCTCCTTCCCCTATCTCCCTCGCCATCCTTCGTTCCCGTTTCCTCTGCTCAAATTAGTCGGCCTCGGATACTGCTGTGTAAGGTAGATAGCTCCATTGTTCCAGTGTACTATTGGTAATTTTTCCAGTGTATTAATTTCACATTTACTACATGTATTTAAAAATAACTTCTTAATTTTTATATGTAAATCTGTATAACTTAGAATTTAACCCTCTTTTCTCAGTCTTTTAAAATTTGTCTTTACGAATAGGTTATAGAAATTTTCTGTTTGTTTTTCATTCAATATTGATTTTAATTTCACATTGTTATTAAACAGCCTGAAGATGAGCGTATTGCTCGAAACGTTGCGCAATAAAGAAGACTTTTCATGGCATTTACATTTCTCCTTGTCATTGGATTTCTCCTAAATATTAAATTGAAGCTCTGTAGAAGCAACCCGCATAATTATATATATATATATATATATATATATATATATATATATATATATATACGGTGGCGCAAAAGTCGCGCATCGTAGGAATTATATCCCGGTACAGAATTTAAAATCTGTACCGATTCATTGATTTGTAGTTCCTGGTATTCCATGCATTAAAACCAAGCTCACCCTCTCGCCTATCATTAATTTCGTAGTCATCCCCTACCTAAAAGAAAAAAAATAATATATTATAATCAACACTGAAAATTCCTATGATGCGCGACTTTTGAACCACCCTGTATATATGTATAACTTAAACCAAGTATGCAAAGTATCGAAGGGGTTGGAAAAGCAAATAGAATCTTAGGATTTATTGGTAGATCATTTGAATTTAAGTCAGAGAAAACAATGCTAACACTATATAATTCTTTAGTACGCACTCACCTGGAATACAGGATTTAAGGCAGGATGTAGAAAGAATGGAGGGAATGCAGCGAAGGGCTACAAAGATGATTCCCAGACTTAGAAACAGATCATACACTCTCCGTTTAGAATTGTTAAATTTATTCTCACTCGTAAAACGACGGATTTGATATTTACTGAAGGTATTTAAAATTTTAAATATTTTACTAACGTCGATGCCAAAAAATATTACACCCTCAGGAAATGCGGATAGAACACGCAGTAATGGTCTCAAATTAGTTGGTAAGCATTTTAATCGTAATACAGCTAAGTATTTCTTCTTCAATCGTATAGTTAATTTGTGGAATGGATTGTCAGCCAGCGTGGTTCAAAATAATTCGGTTGAATTCTTTGAAAAGAGACTAGATGCTTATCTTGCCTTAAACCCCCAGTTTAGAAGCGTTTGTTTTTATATTTGGCGATAAGTCTTCTTCATCCTTGCGAACGGGGATCGATAATTTAATTTATTATAGAATTCGAACCACACCCAGCGAGGAGCACCCGTAGAAGACCGCACATGCAGGTTGACTACAGGTCATCTACAACCATATATGGTATACATGAGAGAAGAGGCAGATTCTGTACCGTCCCAGGTGTGTCGGGACAGGGGGGGGCCATAAAAACAAGGATGGAAAATTCCCTCAGCATGCGTGATCTAAAACTTTTTAATTTATATTGTCTTCTAAAATTTCCCTCTTTTCTTTCAACTTCCTTTCTTTGCTTTGCTTTGAAATTTTCACTTGTCTTTAAATTTTATTCTATCTTTTAACCTTCCTCCATACACAGACAGCCTCGATGGGATCAGCCGGTTTGTTACTGTTTGCTGTCCTTTGTGTTTCTTTATACAGGGTGAGTCAAAAATCTGGAAACAAAGGAACTATGCTTTTCAGTGCAAATATACATAGGCTATACTCGTATATTTGCATTGAAAAGCATAGTTCCTATGTTTCCAGACTTTTGACTCACCCTATATAATATATATATATATATATATATATAATAACCACTTGATGATAATTTCTTTTTATTTGTATATTTTATTCTTTTTGATAACAGCAATAAAATTTGAAAAACGAAACCCAATTACTGATTAGCAATTTTTTATGCGTTTAAGAAATTGTAGGGTTTTAGGCGAACTTAATTCCCAAACTGTAAATAAAATAATGGAAAGGCAGTAGATGCATTTCAGGTGCCAACAGTCCATTTATAAACAACAATCATATGTGTATACTTAAAGTAACCCTAAAGTACAGATATGATAACCTGGCATCTTGTATACTTTAATAAGTCTGTATTTTATACCATGTTTCTAAAATATTATGCCCAATAATTTCTATACAAAGTAAACTTGACTTCATATTAAAGTATTGTATATTTTATCCTATACCAAATTACTTTAAATATCTATTTAAACTGATATTTCACTGAAATTATATCTTATGTTTCATCATTATTATTGTTTTGGATATTTCATCAAAGTACGATGAATAAACCTTTAAAGATTCCTCAGTGCCATGCCTTCGAAATCATTTTTTCTCTTTGCTACATGTCCACACTAACTTTATAATTTAAGAACATGTGCAAAAAAACAGTGAAATTTAAAACGTAAACCAACCCATCAGTGTTTAATGTAGGAGGGAGTTGTTCCCTTCAGCCTTTCTTTGTACACCTTTCTTATACAGAACCGTTTTGGGTTAAATGCCTATTTTTGTCTTAAAAGTGCCAAGAGTGATAGCGGTGTGACATCGGTGACGTTTCTTGATTATCCTTCGATATTTGGTCAAAGTGTGAGTCTCGTATCTCTGGAAAAAAATATTCTCTCTCTGACAAATGGATGTCTGTTGTCGAGTTTCTCGTCAAGGGATAATGCGGGTCCTTTCTCTTCGGTTTCCTGCTGATGTCTGGATACGTATATAGGTTTTGTCATGAGATTAAGCACACACACACACACACACACACACACACATATATATATATATATATATATATATATATATATATATATATAATATATTATATATAGATGAATAAAACCACGAAGGAAAAAGAAACACAAAGGGGTGCTCAAGCGCTTTCGTCTAATGACATCCTCAGGAACACTGGAGTGAAAGGACAGATCAAGGCAATATATAGGTTACAAAAATAAACATACATACATACACATTCACATATATATACATATATATATATATACATATATATATATATATATAAATATATACATATATATAGTAAGCATAGAAAAAATTGTGGGAGGAGCCAACATTTATATGGTCACAGAAGAATAAAGAAATAAAAATAAATATAAATATAAATTGAGAAAAAATTAATTACAAAATAGTGCCTTAGTGATATATATGTCACAGCCTAAATAATCATAAAGAAATAAACAGGCAAATAAAAAAAACCATAAATACATATACATACATATATATATATATATATACATATATATACACATATATATATATATATATATATATATATATAAAGACACTTTTAGCACTTTGGCCGACCTTCCATATAAATTCAAATGGCTTTTTTATGGAACAGGTCACAAAAAATAAAGAAATAAAAATAAATATAAATATTGTAAGTGGAGTCAACCAATTCAAGCTCAAGAGGGAGGTTTTACAATCGATTTAATAGATGCTGCCAAATTGATATATATGTCACATTATTAAAAAATAAAAATTGAAAGTTAAATTTTAAGAGAGGCACACCAATTTATAAGGGAAAAATTACCACATATGCATATTATAGTCACAAACAAATACAAAAATACAAGTAAATATAAATTGGAAAACAAAATGATCCCTAGATGATATAAAGAACAATAAAATATATATACAACATATTTACGGTATATATACGAAATATAAACGCAATATATACAGAATATATATATATATATATATATATGCATAAGGGAAAAAAATTACCAAATTTGTTTTTATAATTATTGTCTGAGAAAACGGTAGGTCGCAAAAGAATAAAGAAATAAAAATAAATATAACTTGAAAAAATTACAAATAATACACGTACACATATATACCCGCATACCCAAATATATATATACATATACACACATATATACAAACACACACACACAAACACACACATATATATATATATATATATACAAGCTTGACCTTCACGAAATGAGAAATCATCCCGCAGAACCTTTGTGAGGTTGTAAGGTAAGGTAAGGTACATACACATATACATATATATATATATATATTTAACTGCATACATACATACATACATACATATACACACATACATACATACATATACACATAGTAAAAAATAGCCCTACCAATAATTTAGGCATTATCTATAAAATTGGGTGTAAGCAATGTGATTCCTTTTACATAGGTCAGACGGGAAAGGATTTGCAAACGCGTGTAAAACAGCATCAATATTCCGTTAGAACGGGACAGTTGTCCAGTGCCCTTTTTGTCCATTTGTCAGAGTTATCCCATTGTATTGATTGGAATAATGTTTCAGTTTTGTTTCACTCTAGCAACATTGTTAATAGAAATATTCTTGAGTCGGCTATAATTCAACTTACAAATAACCTTAACATGAGTAAAGGTCTGTTTCAACTTGATCCCGTTGCTCTGAATTCCTTCAGAATGGATTTAAACAAAAAGGGCAGGTTGTTAAATCTTTGGTAAAAAATTTGTTTTTGTCTGTTGTTTCCCTTACAATTTTATTTTTCAATTTTTTGCTGTATGAGTGTATGTGTATGTATGTATGTGTATGTGCGTATGTGTGTGGTCATTGCAGTTAAATGTGTTTGTATGTATATGTGTGTATATGTATGTATGTATGTGTGTATATGTATGTATGTATGTATGTATGCAGTTAAATATATATATATATATATGTATATGTGTATGTACCTTACCTTACCTTACAACCTCACAAAGGTTCTGCGGGATGATTTCTCATTTCGTGAAGGTCAAGCTTGTATATATATATATATATATATATGTGTGTGTGTGTGTGTGTTTGTATATATGTGTGTATATGTATATATATATTTGGGTATGCGGGTATATATGTGTACGTGTATTATTTGTAATTTTTTCAAGTTATATTTATTTTTATTTCTTTATTCTTTTGCGACCTACCGTTTTCTCAGACAATAATTATAAAAACAAATTTGGTAATTTTTTTTCCCTTATGCATATATATATATATATATATATATTCTGTATATATTGCGTTTATATTTCGTATATATACCGTAAATATGTTGTATATATATTTTATTGTTCTTTATATATCATCTAGGGATCATTTTGTTTTCCAATTTATATTTACTTGTACTTTTGTATTCGTTTGTGACTATAATATGCATATGTGGTAATTTTTCCCTTATAAATTGGTGTGCCTCTCTTAAAATTTATCTTTCAATTTTTATTTTTTAATAATGTGACATATATATCAATTTGGCAGCATCTATTAAATCGATTGTAAAACCTCCCTCTTGAGCTTGAATTGGTAGACTCCACTTACAATATTTATATTTATTTTTATTTCTTTATTCTTTTGTGACCTGTTCCATAAAAAAGCCATTTGAATTTATATGGAAGGTCGGCCAAAGTGCTAAAAGTGTCTTTATATATATATATATATATATATATATATATGTGTATATATATGTATATATATATATATATGTATGTATATGTATTTATGGGTTTTTTTTATTTGCCTGTTTATTTCTTTATGATTATTTAGGCTGTGACATATATATCACTAAGGCACTATTTTGTAATTAATTTTTTCTCAATTTATATTTATATTTATTTTTATTTCTTTATTCTTCTGTGACCATATAAATGTTGGCTCCTCCCACAATTTTTTTCTATGCTTACTATATATATGTATATATTTATATATTATATATATATGTATATATATATATGTATATATATGTGAATGTGTATGTATGTATGTTTATTTTTGTAACCTATATATTGCCTTGATCTGTCCTTTCACTCCAGTGTTCCTGAGGATGTCATTAGACGAAAGCGCTTGAGCACCCCTTTGTGTTTCTTTTTCCTTCGTGGTTTTATTCATCATAAATACTTTTCACGTGTCACTTTCGTGAAATAATTTTTCATATAATGAACACCACGCGTTCCTTCGCCTTGCTGTTCCCTCTATTGTCCCCGTTTGTGTCGGTGTTTGCTTCTACATTAATGAAGGGGCATGCAATTCGGATCCGACGGAAGTTTCTTACTAATTGTCTGGAGGAGCAGGTCCTTCCCAAGTCCCTCCTTCCGATTCGCCTCAGAGAAATGGACGACCATCCGTTCAACAACTTTAGCAGAGTAATTTTAAAGAAACATATTGAAGTCACCAGACAAAATGAGTGGTCCACCTTCAAAAATTTAGGCATTGCCAAACGTAATGTTTTGACTGTTATTCCCCAACCGTGGATCCAACCTTTGTTTGATGAAATTTACAACGAGTTGCGTCGGAGAACTTCTTCACTTCGAAACATTTTGGATCGCAAAATTAAAAGTCTCATTCGAAATAGTCAGTGGAGTAAAAAAGCAAGCTCAAAGTGTGTTTTGAACCTTTCTTCGAAAAACATTAGTGACGATGCAAAAAGTGCCCTTGGATTTGGTATGTCCTTTTATATTGTTAAAAAACCTACTGCTTTACAAATTTGTCATAGTCTTGCTCGTTTTGAAAAACAGTGTAACCTTCCTCAGTTTTTAGTTAACATAGTTAAAGGCCTGGTCTATGGTGCTGCGAATATTTCTTACGAAGATAACTTTCCTAAACGTTTCCGCAATAGCCTTTCACAATTAAAAAAAGATAGTGAGCTCCATATTACTAAAGCAGACAAGGCTAACACCTTAGTCATTATGGACAAAGTGGATTACATTGGAAAGATGAATGAGCTGCTTCAGGACCCCGCCACATACGTGAAACTTAGGAAGAACCCACAGGATGATGTCATCAAATCTTTCAATAGTGGCTTGAAACGCATTCTCAAAGATCATAAGGATTTAATTCCCCTTTTTTTGTCCACTTCACCTGCTTTGCCTTATCTTTATGGTCTTATTAAAACCCACAAACCGGGTAACCCTATGCGCCCTATTATTAGCTCGGTGGGCTCTATTACCTATAAACTCTCCAAATGGCTTGTTAATGTTTTGTCCCCCATTCTTGGAACTGTCTCTGATTCACACGTAAAAAATTCCATGGATCTCACTGAAAAATTGAATAATGTTCGCATTAATACCAACGATAGATTGATCAGTTTCGACGTTTGTTCATTGTTCACAAAAGTTCCGATTGATGATATGCTTGACTTTCTCGCCAGAGAATTACATAATTATGATTTACCATTACCTGCACACACTGTTTTGGAGCTTATTAAGCTTTGTATCAAGGATTGTAAATTCACTTTCAATGGCGAGCATTATCAACAAGTTTTTGGGATGGCCATGGGCAACCCTTTGTCGCCCCTTCTCTCCAATATTTATATGGAGTTTTTTGAAATTACTTACATTCCGAGAATCCTGGGGGTTGGCATCCCTTGGTTGCGGTACGTCGACGATATTTTGTGTATCTGGCCCATGAATCGTGACCTGGATGACTTCCTCCTTCAGTTAAATGACCAAGTCCCCTCCATTAAATTTACTTTAGAAGTGGAACAAGACAACTCAATCCCGTTTTTGGATGTGCGTGTTCATAGGGATAGCCCGGGTTTTAAGTTTAGTATATATCGGAAAAAAACAAACAATTTGTCCTACGTACACTTTTACTCTGGACATGACACCCCTATTAAAAAGGCCATATTTTCCTCAATGTTTCTCCGCGCTCTTAGGATCGCCAGTCCTGAATACATCGATGCCGAATTGGAAAATATCAACGGTATTGGAAGTGAGTTGTGTTACCCATCTGCGTTCATGGAATCTTGTCTTAATAAGGCTAAACGAACCTTCTATCGTGTGAATAATAACACTCGCACCTTGTCAAAGAATATTTTAGTACTTCCATTTTTCCCGGGCTTCTTAGGCATTGCTAATGTACTTAAACTTTTGGATATCAGTGTAGTTTTTTCATATAACAATATTGTGAAAAACATCATAGTAAAAAATAGCCCTACCAATAATTTAGGCATTATCTATAAAATTGGGTGTAAGCAATGTGATTCCTTTTACATAGGTCAGACGGGAAAGGATTTGCAAACGCGTGTAAAACAGCATCAATATTCCGTTAGAACGGGACAGTTGTCCAGTGCCCTTTTTGTCCATTTGTCAGAGTTATCCCATTGTATTGATTGGAATAATGTTTCAGTTTTGTTTCACTCTAGCAACATTGTTAATAGAAATATTCTTGAGTCGGCTATAATTCAACTTACAAATAACCTTAACATGAGTAAAGGTCTGTTTCAACTTGATCCCGTTGCTCTGAATTCCTTCAGAATGGATTTAAACAAAAAGGGCAGGTTGTTAAATCTTTGGTAAAAAATTTGTTTTTGTCTGTTGTTTCCCTTACAATTTTATTTTTCAATTTTTTGCTGTATGAGTGTATGTGTATGTATGTATGTGTATGTGCGTATGTGTGTGGTCATTGCAGTTAAATGTGTTTGTATGTATATGTGTGTATATGTATGTATGTATGTGTGTATATGTATGTATGTATGTATGTATGCAGTTAAATATATATATATATATATGTATATGTGTATGTACCTTACCTTACCTTACAACCTCACAAAGGTTCTGCGGGATGATTTCTCATTTCGTGAAGGTCAAGCTTGTATATATATATATATATATATATGTGTGTGTGTGTGTGTGTGTTTGTATATATGTGTGTATATGTATATATATTTGGGTATGCGGGTATATATGTGTACGTGTATTATTTGTAATTTTTTCAAGTTATATTTATTTTTATTTCTTTATTCTTTTGCGACCTACCGTTTTCTCAGACAATAATTATAAAAACAAATTTGGTAATTTTTTTCCCTTATGCATATATATATATATATATATATATTCTGTATATATTGCGTTTATATTTCGTATATATACCGTAAATATGTTGTATATATATTTTATTGTTCTTTATATATCATCTAGGGATCATTTTGTTTTCCAATTTATATTTACTTGTACTTTTGTATTCGTTTGTGACTATAATATGCATATGTGGTAATTTTTCCCTTATAAATTGGTGTGCCTCTCTTAAAATTTATCTTTCAATTTTTTTTTTTTAATAATGTGACATATATATCAATTTGGCAGCATCTATTAAATCGATTGTAAAACCTCCCTCTTGAGCTTGAATTGGTAGACTCCACTTACAATATTTATATTTATTTATTTCTTTATTCTTTTGTGACCTGTTCCATAAAAAAGCCATTTGAATTTATATGGAAGGTCGGCCAAAGTGCTAAAAGTGTCTTTATATATATATATATATATATATATATATATGTGTATATATATGTATATATATATATATATGTATGTATATGTATTTATGGGTTTTTTTATTTGCCTGTTTATTTCTTTATGATTATTTAGGCTGTGACATATATATCACTAAGGCACTATTTTGTAATTAATTTTTTCTCAATTTATATTTATATTTATTTTTATTTCTTTATTCTTCTGTGACCATATAAATGTTGGCTCCTCCCACAATTTTTTTCTATGCTTACTATATATATGTTATATTTATATATATATATATATGTATATATATATATGTATATATATGTGAATGTGTATGTATGTATGTTTATTTTTGTAACCTATATATTGCCTTGATCTGTCCTTTCACTCCAGTGTTCCTGAGGATGTCATTAGACGAAAGCGCTTGAGCACCCCTTTGTGTTTCTTTCTCCTTCGTGGTTTTATTCATCATAAATACTTTTCACGTGTCACTTTCGTGAAATAATTTTTCATATATATATATATATATATTTATTCACTTATTTTCCATAAAAGTTTATTATAAAGAATCTATTTTCCTTCCTTTGCATTAAAAACACTCTTACTGTGATTGAATACCTTTCTCAGAAACTCAATCCATTTTGTTCATTTATTTTGGCTGTAAAATGTCTCTGTATTCCTTTTACTTAAAAATATCCTCTTGTTTGTGAGAAATTTATAAAGCAAATTGGAGTACAAAATCGTACTTCCTTATATATATATATATATATACAGTGTGTCCATAAATTGTTTTTACAAACTGAATTGAAAATGAGTTGAATTTGTTAAGATAATTTATGGATACCCCGTATGTATATATATATATATATATATATATATATATATATATATATATACTAAAAAACAATTATTTTTTTTTAACAAAACGTGACGGTTCAGCCATCAGAACCTTGCTCATACAGATGGCGAGTATTGCAGTGTGAGAAGAGACATGTCAAATAACTTTTTCAGCAGTGTTTCTCCGAGGATTTGACGCAGTGTAAATACTGAATACCGTTTCTTTTCGTTTTGTTTTTCATTTCCATTTATTAGTACGCCGTTGTTTCGTTTATGCAGGAAGGAGGGGCCAAGGACGAATACCCGCCAAAATGCCACCCTCCCCTATAATGCACTGCATACTGTGTATACTCCCCATATTAAACAATACAAGAAGTTAAATGCTAAATTATAGTTATTGAACAAAGACTTAACGCTCTCTTCGCATCAAGAACAAACAAATAGATGATGAAAAACTGCTAAGTACCTCCGACCCTCTTTTTAATAAAGCTTAAAACCCTTTAGTAGAAAGGGATCTTCTCTAAAACTTAATAAAAGCGTCTGACGTGAGTTGAAGTAAAAGAATAAAGTGATAGTCTATATACTGTCTCGAGGCTTTGAGTTATAAATTAAGGGTTAAGAGGAACTCTAAAAGAAAAGTCGAAATACGATTCAGAACACCCGCATCAGTGCAAACTTTAGGACATAAAGTGTCCGTCATAAAAACCAAAAGAAAATTGCATCAGAAACTTCACTTCAGTATAAATAAATAAGGATTGAGATTTACTTTTTAATTTCAGGTAAATCGCAATCCAGAAACGTTTTCCAGTTTGAAAACTAGGTTGTACCAAAAAAAAATACAAAATTTCGTATGACATGAAACGTTTAAGCCAGTGATTCCCAACCTTTTTACTATGGTGGCCCAGTTTTGATGGCCATAAACGTTGGTGGCCCATATATATATATATATATGAAAATTATTTCACGAAATTAACACATGAATACTATTTATGATGAAAATAACCACGAAGGAAGAAGGACACACAGAATGGTGCTCAAGCGCTTTCGTCTAATGACATCCTCAGGAACACTGAAAGCGCTTGAGCATCATTCTGTGTTTCCTTTTTCTTCGTGGTTGTTTTCATCATATATATATATATATATATATTATATGGGATGAATTTCACAATTAAACACGTGAAATGAATGAATGCTGCAAATCCACAAGGAAAAAGAAAAACGATTCCAAGGCCTTTCGTGTATTCAGAGCTACACCTCGGTCAGGTGTAGCTCTGAATACACGAAAGGCCTTGGAATCGTTTTTCTTTTTCCTTGTGGGTTTGCAGCATATATATATATTATATATATATATATGTGTGTGTATATATATATATATATATATATAAGGATATTTTTTGTAATATATCTGACTTATTTTGAAGCATTACAAACACTAGTTGTGGCCCACTAGAAAATCCACCATGGCCCACCGGTTGGGAACCTATGGTTTAAACCGTTTGGTTCCCCTTTACATGTCAAAATAGGTTAAGGAAAGTTTCCTCTCAGAATTAGATTCCAAATTGGGGACCGCACTATAGACATTAACCGACTTACTTTTTGACCTATGCAGTCAAGATTAGAAACACTTTATTCAAATTTAAATTCGAAATCTTTATTCAGAATAGATTACAAGTGACAGAGTTTTACAATTTTTAGATATTTGATATGACATTAATATATTCATAGTACTCTTATATGAATATGCCGTTGAAAGCATGGAGGCTTTATAAGCAAAATCAATGGCATTTAGTTTATTTATTACATTAAAAACGTTGGAACGTTAAAGTTACTTTCTTGTTTACAACGCATGATACCTCGTTAACCTCGTTGCTGTTCCGTGCGTTTGTCTTTCTTCCCACGAAGGTCAAGCTGGTGGCCCCGCCTCTAGGTCTGATATATAGTAATATATATCTATATACACGAGTATATATGTATATATTACCTATCATTCCATTTATTTATGTATGTAGCTATCTATACTTCTATTTATAGATAGCTAGATTACTAGACAGATCTTCAATTGGACATTTGCTATAATCCAAATACATTAAAATTTCCTTTTTTAGGATAAAATTCTTAATTGCTACGATTAATGTAGCGTTTTTTTAATAATGAAATTACCAGTTTCTTGATATATTAATCATATATATAACTATATATATTATATATATATATATATATATATATATATATATATATATATATATATATATATATATATATATATATATATATATATATATATATTAATTAATAAAGATTATGAGTTTGACCACACCTAAACACATGTTTTGGGTAATTAGTTTTCTACGCCCTTGAGATCCTTGAGAACGGAGACTATAGTTATATAGAATTCGAACCACACCCAGCGAGGAAACACCTGTAGAAGACCGCACATGCAGGTTGCTTACAGGTCATTTACAACCATATATATATATATATATATATATATATATATATATATATATATATGAGAGAGAAGAGGCAGATTCTGTACCATCCCAACTGGGTGAGACAGGGGGCCATGAAAACGAGGATGGAAAATTCCCTCAGAATACGTGGCCCCCAAACTCTTTAACTTGCTATCGAAAAAAGCTGAGGAACCTCCAGCACACCAACCTGAATAACTTCAAGAACCAATTGGACAGCTTCATGTTCTGCGTGACTGGCTACGAGGGCAGGATGAGAGCAAATTTCAATTCTCTCTTCCACCAAATCCCACAAATAAAGTGGAATGTTGCAGATCAGTCGACCGCAGGTCGATCCTGAACCGTCATTCGAAACCAAACCACCATAATGTATCATATATATATATATAATATATATATATATATATATATATATAATATATATATTATATATATATATATAAGAAACAGTGGAGATAATCACAGCTCTTTATTTAAATAAATTTACCCCTATTAAAACCTGGCTGGACTTAACTTGACACGAGGCTTATATGGCTTCAAGGCATCATTTGCACTTATAAGATCTGTTTACCAGTATTTTCCTGGTATTTTATTATTATCTACTAGACAGTTATGGTTAAAAAATGTAAAGTGAGGCACTTTACAAACCACTTTGTCTGGTATGTCTGATATTTAACTTGAATTATTTATGAATATTTAGCATTATAAACCTTATAAATATAACTGTAAACATACAGTTGCGTACAAACAAATTACAAATTATATGACCGTAATTTATAGGTTCATTTCATTTGTATGCAAAGTACATTGTGGACAAAAAAAAAAAATATATATATATATATATATATATATATATATATAAAGGAGGAGGAGGGGCGACAAGCTTGACCTTCGTGAAATGAGGAATCATCGCACGGAACCTTTGAAAGATATATATATAATATATATATATATATATATTATATATATATATATATATATATATACGTGTGTGTATGTGTATGTGTGTGTGTTTGTGTGTGTGTGTGTGTGTGTAACATAAAAGTTTCCTAGGGGACCATTCTGAGTTGTATCATATATATATATAAGTATATATATATATATATATATATATATAATGTTATAATGTTTCAGACCAACAAAGACCCTAGGATCCACTCATGGCTGGTCTACCTAACTGTGTTCGTAATTGTGTATTGTGTATGTCCTCCGTGGTGGCGGAGGGGACCTACAATTTTACGTGGGTTCCGAACCACAAGAACATAAGAAATTTATGTAAGAACTGCCTGTACATTGGGAACGACCAATTTTTACAAAACTAAATAATTATCAATTGAAAACTAATTAATTATCGATTTAAAACTAAAGATAGAATCTCTCGATCCAGAGGATCAAGTCATAATAGACTACTATCCACAAATATGTTACACTCTATATCTATTTATAACCGACATGCAAATATATCAGATCCAAAGAATCCAGTCAATTTCATTACGGTATCCATCAATACTAGTACCTTGCCAACCAAAAATAAGTCATGGTCCATATCGATTGCGGACCAAGTCAAAATTTACCACCATATACATTACAATATATATCCTTAGGAGGAAAAATGTAGGTGTAGCTGTAAAGATTGTACAATAATGTAGAAATGTGTGTGCACCCATTTTGGGTCTCCCATTTCAAGGTGTTTGTGGGGCAAGGGAAGATCATGAGTTTTTCACTACCTCACAGTACTATGGGGGGGCACCGCTCGGCAGAGGAATCTCTTTAAATGGGGTGTGTAAGGACAGAGAGTATCCCCTAACCCAAGATGCTGCCTCCCTATATCCCACAACACTTGTTTGAGCTGTGGGATCTATCATCCCACAAAGCCTTAATTTTTACTACCTTAAACTATACCCAATCTATCAACATATGCGTCTAATCGATTTTTAAACATGTTTATAGACGTGCTACTAATTACTTCTACCGGCAAACTATTCCAGCTATTTACTATTCTATGCGTAAAAAAGTTTTTGGCAACTGCTGTCTCGAACCTTCTACTTGTCAATTTACACCGTTATTTCTAGTCCTATTATATTGAGATATTCGAAAAAGCTATCTCTATCTACGTTATCGAACCCATTCATAATTTTGAAAACCTGGATTAGATCACCCCTTAGCCTCCTAGTCTCGAGTGTTGTCAATTTTAACTCCTTAAGCTATCCTCGTACGACTTTGACCTAAGCGACGGAATCATCTTAGTTGCTCGTCTTTGAACTCTTTCGATTTTGTCTATATCTTCGCGCATATGCGGATTCCAAAATTGGACCGCGTACTCCAAATGGGTCTAACTAATGATTTATAAAGAGAACTATAATATCGCGCGATTTGTACTCAAAATTTCGAGCTATAAAACCTAACACTTTGTTCGCCTTATTGACCGCTGCTGTACTTGTTTCGCTACTTTAAATCACCAGTGACATAACTCCTAAATCTTTTCCTGCTCTACGCTTGTTAAATCTTTCCCTGACATACTATACGCAAAATACCGTTACGCGAACCTATATGCAAAACTTTGCACTTATCAACGTTAAATCTCATTTGCCATGTGACTGACCAATCAACGATTTTATTCAGATCTTCCTGGATTTTACCTCTATCTTCGTCATTAATCGCCCAACCACACAGCTTCGTGTCATCCGCAAACTTTGAAACTGTACTGACTAGGCCGACATCTAAATCGTTAATGTATATAAGAAAAAGCAAGGGGCCCAATACAGAACCCTGAGGAACGCCACTCGCTACATTAGCACAACACGACTCCGCTCCATCAACGACCACCCTCTGTTTCCTACTTCGCAACCACTCTTCTAGCCAATTTATTACTACACCCCTGATTCCATGAGCCTTAGTTTTTTCAATGAGTCTTTTGTGCAGCACGGTGTCAAACGCTTTTTGAAAATCTAAATACACTACATCAACCGCCCGATGTCTATCGTAAACGTCAACCACGCTTTGGAAAAATTTTAAAAGATTAGTTAAGCAAGATTTGTTTCGCCTAAAACCGTGCTGCGTATTTCTAACTAGTTTATGCAATTCTAAGTGTTCGACTATACGATCCATAATTACTGATTCCAGTAGCTTACCTACAACAGACGTTAAACTGATTGGCCTATAATTTCCCGCCGCACCTTTATCGCCTTTCTTAAAGATAGGTGTTACGCTTGCTAACTTGAAATTATCTGGTACGCACCCCTCAGAAATAGACGCATTAAAAATCTTTGTTAGCAGCACAACAATGCTATCTTTTAATTCTTTTAGTTGTACCGTATGGGATATATGGAATCCGGCCCCGGTGATTTACGCGTTTTCATTTTATCAATATAGCGCATTAACTCTCCTTCACTAACCACGATATTATCCAAAATATTACCATTATCAAAAAGGTATTATGTCTATGACCGTAGGGATATTCGTTACTCTTCTATAGTAAAAACTGACGTAAAAAATTCGTTTAGCAAGGTAGCCATTTCCTTGTTTTCAGAAACTAGATCTCCGTTTACATTTTTCAAAGGCCTCAAGACGCCTTTTACTGGATTTCTATTATTGACGTATTGAAAGAATCGCTTGGGGTTTTCTTTACCGTCACGAGCTATGGAGATTTCAAATTCGCGTTTGGACTTTTTTATTACACTTTTCGCTTCACGCCTTAGAGATATGTAGTTGTTTCGTAACCACAAATTGTCTTATCGCCTTATGTAGCCTATAAGCCCTATCTCTACTCTTTATAATGTCTCCTACTCTAGAAGTAAACCACAAGGGCTTGTTGTTTACTTTCGCACGCTTAATTTTGTACGGTACACATTCCTCATTTAAAGTCCTAACTACTGTTTCGAACGATTCCACATT
Organism: Bathynomus jamesi; assembly: GCA_023014485.1. Classification (NCBI taxonomy): domain Eukaryota; kingdom Metazoa; phylum Arthropoda; class Malacostraca; order Isopoda; family Cirolanidae; genus Bathynomus; species Bathynomus jamesi. The sequence continues at coordinate 98,206 of JAJOZX010003823.1, forward strand.
AGTTTTTGCGTTGGAGTTCCCATTACGTTTTCCCAATTGACGTGTGACAATTTATTTCGAAATTTACTAAAGTCTGCGTGCTGGAAGTTAGGAATTTTAGTCGAGTTAGCTGGTTTCGAGTGACTTACTGAGAAGACAAACTCTACCATATTGTGATCGCTATTGCTTAACGGTTTTATTACTTGAAGATCAGTAATTAGCCTATCATCCGTAGTTATTACTAAATCTAAAATACTGTCCAACCTCGTAGGTTCCCCAACCTTTTGAATAAGAAAGCTATCCTCGAGAAAATTAACTAAACGATTACCTTCCGCGTCTCCCTGCATTGTATCGTAATTCACGTAATTCACGTATTAGTAGAAACTGAGGCAGGAGGGGTCTTAATTGGAGTCTCAAGAGATTCTAATTTTGCCGTCAGGAGCATCACGCTTTCTTCAAGCCTCACCCTGGCCTCCCTCTCACGTTCTAACTCGTTCCTCAGCACTTCCATGCTTGAGCACCACCTGCAAACTAACTGTTAATTATTATTAGCCATTGTAAACGCGTAAGCAGCAAATTTCCCTTCACAGCGACTGCAAGTACTTGACGGGGGTGCCATGCTTTTAATTAGTTAAAAAACAAAAAACGCAAAAAAAAACAATAAAACAAAGAACGAGCGTTTGGAAATTAATAAATTACAACGTAGGTCTACCGCGTTCTTGAAACACAGAACCAGGTTCTTGTAACACAAATTTATACTAAATGAATATAGAATTAAGCTACCGACAAAAGATCTGTAAAAGAAGAGTATTTATAATACTTATCTGTCCGCGATTCAACCCGACTTTTTTCCTTTTTTTCACACGGTTGTGACCACACTCTACCTGACCTCTCGAAGGAAGGAAAAATGAACCCTATGACTCCACGTTTTCTGATAAATTTAAAAAACAAACAAGGCAAGCCACATGCAGTAGCCTTGGTTTGATAAAATAATATAGTACTGAATAACGTCAATAAATGAAATATATTCGTTAATGAATGATTAGTAGCACGAAGTAATTTAGTTTAGAATGCACCGAACACTATTTTTTAAAACACTTCAACGAAAACCACTTATTCAATTGATAACACTGGACACTCGATAAAACACGTCTGTTCACAAGGAAATATAATTTTATATTTTTTAGTGAAATTAACTCAAGGCCTATAAAAGGCTTATAAATGATTGATTGACTATTTAAACCTATTAGATTGATATTAACAGGGTAAAGAAAAAATTAAAAACTATTGAGTTTTCTTAACCCAAAATGGTGTTATCAGGAACTTAAACTCATTTCGTCAACCGAATATTGTATATGTATCGTATATGTATATGTATACATATACATTGTATATACATTGTATACATTGTATATGTATATGTATCGACACTTTAATAAACTAAATTAACTTAACCTAACCTAAATAAACCTAACTTAATCTAGCCTATGCTATGCTAACCTAATTTAATCTAGGTTAAGCTAATTAATCTAACTCGATTTAACCCTTAAAAACCTTTTGATAAAACATCACGGCAAGGTCGGGGATTCGACTGCAGATGGTGTTACATGGTAATAATAATAATAATAATAATAATAATAATATAATAATAATACATGACTGATTACTCACTGATTACTATTAGCTTTTCAAATACGTTTCGACCCACTAAAAAGTAAAGATTACTACACTACTTTGGTAGCTTTGAAACTAAGAAAGTTCCTTTAATTTCTTTCTTTTTTGGTCATAATTACTGGTAATGTAGTAATTTTAACTACTTAATAAAGTAATTTTAACTACTTAATAAAGTAATTTTAACCACTTAGTAAAGTAGTTTTAACTACTTCATAAAGTAGTTTTAACTAATTAATGAGTTGGAACTTATTTGACCAGAAACTGGGTTAAAATAAGACAATTGTTTGTAGGGCGCACGAAGTTTTAAATAAAATTAGTCTTATCAATGCGCGCGTTAAGCCGAGGGTCCCATCATGAACCAAAAGAAAATTGTATATAGAATAAATGCATTAAAAGAACTTTAATCCCACGCAAAACTTCACTTAAACTATAGTCATGAAATTGCCCATTGTGCTGCTCTAACTCGCACTTTCAAACTTTTTCTTCTTAAGGATAAGAAACAGGAAATAAATTCCTTACTGACTCTAATTTATGCAGAGTTGTTTTTATGTGACGTTAAATTAAAGCAACTTGTGTTAAATTAACGTTAAAAAGTTTAATATTACCATATCGGGTATAAATTTCATTTATATTTTAATTTCTTTTATATTAGTTTAATTTCCTGCAATTAACTGATTGTCTAAAAAAATATTAAATTTCTGAAGAGGCATATATATATATATACACCTTACCTTACAAAGGTTCCAAGTGATGATTTCTCATTTCGCGAAGGTCAAGCGTGTCGCCCCTCCTCTCGAGTTGGCCTGGTGAAGTAGTGAGTTGGATTCTTGCGCTCTCCACCTCACATAGCCAGGTACGCCCGGCTCATCGGGGATTGTTCTGAGCCAGGCGTCAAGTCTTCTTTTGAAGATTTCCACTGCAACTCCCTTCGTGTTTCTTAGGTCTTTGGGCAACTGATTAAATAGTTTTGGTCCTCTCACTACAAAACTATTTTCTTTCAGGGTTAAGGATGTTCCCTGTCTCGCCTTCAGTTTGGGAATAAATACGACACAGTCTACCGCTTCTACTTTCCACCGTTGTTTGGGGAGTTATGGGATTCAGAGTAAGATTAGGGACTAGTTTCTCCATTATTTTCCAAGTGTAATTAATGGTGTATCTCTCTCTTCTCCTTTCCAGTGAATATAGGTCTAGTTCTCGTAACCTTTCCCAGTAATTTAGTTCTTTGCACCCATTGATCTTGGCTGTGAAACTTCTTTGAATCCCCTCCAGCTGTCTAATGTCTTCTTTTTTATATGGGGATGTTAGGACCGAGCAGTATTCCAGTTTGGGTATTATCAGGGTTTTCAGTAGAGGGATCATTACATTCCTATCCCTTCGTTTAAAAGTTCTCAATATCTGACCAGTTATTCTCTTTGCTCTGTTTACTGCTATCTTATTTTGTGTTTCAAATTTCCCCAATGGGGACACATGGGTCCGAAATGGTCCCAACGAAAAACAGGGTGGATGAGAGAGAAGACGAAACAACGAATAACAGTATAATAACGAACAACAACTTAATAATAAATAACGACATAAACAATATAATACAGAAGGAAGACATAGATGAAAGGAAAGAAATAAGTAAAAGTGGCGAAGTAGACAAACGGTCCAACAAGCGAAACGATAAAAGGATAATAACTAAAAACGTAGAAAATAAGCAGCCAAAGAAAATTAATGATAATGCCAAAACTAAGAACTTGGAAAATAATAATAAAGAAAGCAGAAGCGTAGAAAATATCATATGCAAATACTACGCGAAAGGAAACTGCAGATATCGGGATGGGCAATGCATATATGCACGCACATCCCACATTATGCAAAATGCATTACACAAGTGGATACTGCAAGTTTGATAAGAAATGCATGTTCCACCATCTTACGATCTGCAACACTTATGAAAGGTATGGGAGTTGCAAATATGAAAAAAAAAATGCCGATACCACCAACCTCAAAGGAACGCAACGAGGGAACAGAAAAAACGAACATCAAAGAAGAGTGGAAATTTTTTAGACGCAGCCAACACATTTCAGCTGTTAAATACTCTCATGCAATTACAAAACCAGCTGACAAATATAAATATAGAAATCCGAGAGCCGGACAGAAGGTACGACCAAAGGCACTTCATGCGTCATCGGGACAACAGGTACCGACAAAGATAAAAAGAGGTAAATTCTCGGAGGACCACAAGGCAACGAAACCGGCACCCCCATTGGAAAACGAATCGGAACCACCTGTATGCGAAAAAGAAAGAGAAAAAATAAAAATAATCCTAGCCAACATACAGGGCCTCAAATCAAACCACTCCACAAACAAAGTTTTATACCTGAAAGGACTCATGCAAGAAGCCGGAGCAGACTTTACATGCCTCACGGAAACTCATCTAAAGGACTGCCAGGCAAACTGTGAAAATTGTGAGTCCTGTATTGACAAAAAAGAAATACAAATTGACAAATATAACATCCTCCCAGCCGACAGAACAGTGAGACGTAAAGGAGGATGTGCTATTTACACACACGAAAGGCACATAGCAGAAATGGCTATAAGTACCTCAAACAACTACGTAGAATGTGTGCCAGCAAAAATTGAAAAATTAAATATGGTACTAATTGTAATGTACAGACCCCCAAACACGCCAACCTCAAAATTTTCAGATTCCATTACAGAGGTAAGAAACTGGGTAAAAGATCTACATTCTCCAACCCCAAATATTTTTCTCTGTGGTGATTTTAATTTCCCATTCATGAAATATAAAAGGATAGGAAAAAATATATGTATACACCAGGACAAGGGGGGCACACGAGAAGACCAGGAGCAGGTAAAAATGCTACTAGCTTTAGCTGATGAATTTATGTTAACGCAAGAAATAACAGAAAACACAAGAAAAAACAACTACCTAGATTTGGTATTCACAAACAACAGTAATCTAATTGATAATGTGGAAATATCCCCAACTAGGATATCAGACCACAACATCATTGAAATAACAACTAATATAAAGGTAACAGGAAAGGAAAGAACACGCACAACAGAAAGAAGCAAATTCGAAATTTTTAATTTTCACTCCAAAGCTATAAACTGGGAAGATGTGACATCCAGCATGGAAGTAAGAGATTGGAAAACCATTTTCGAGGCCAAGACAACGGAAGAGATGCTAATGACGTTAGAGGAGAAGACGTTAGAAATTGTGGAAAAACATGTCCCAAAGATACAACAAAGGGGAAAGAGAAGCAGGTTCGAAAGACAAAAGAGGGCATTGTTCCGAAAGAGAAAAAGAGTGACTGCAAAATTAAATAATTGTAAAGAACATCAGAAACATATTAAATGATAAACTGCAAAGTATCGATGTCGTCATACAGGAACTAATCGAGAAGCATACAGAAAAAGAAGAAGATGACGCTATAGAAGCGATAAAGGCTAACTCAAAGTACTTCTATAATTTCGCAAAAAGAAAGTCGAAAAACTATGCGACTATCGGGCCTTTAAAAAATGAGAACAGTGATTTATCTGATGATCTAACAGAAGTAGCTGAAATATTAAAAGCTCAGTATGAATCATCTTTCAGTATCCCAAAAACTGACAAACTGATATGCGATAGAAACGCGTTCTTTGAAGAAGAACCACAAGGGGAAAGTATAACGGATTTCGACTTTACGACGGAGGATATTGCACAAGTCATAGGGAAACTAAAAACACACTCAGCGGCAGGACCGGATAAATGGAATGCCACACTGATCAAAAACTGCAAGAATGCAATCGCTGAGCCCCTGTACTGGATATGGAGACGATCATTAAACACGGGAGAAATACCGGGCATCCTGAAGAGCGCGAACATAGTCCCAATATACTGTATAAAGGAGGAGATCGATATATATATATATATATATATATATATATATATATATATATATATATATATATATATATATATATATATATATATATATATATATATATATATATACATATATATATATATTATATATATATATATATACGTATATAGTCAATGAATTTTATTCCACTATTTATTTATTTATTTATTTATTTATTTTTCTTATTAATAAATATTGTATTCTACCCATATTCATTCTACGTACGCATGCACAACCATATATGCCGCATGTGTACGCATAATAAATGCGTACCTATCAGTATTGTTAAATTGTTAATGCATTTATTGGACGTAATCAGACATTTATTGTTAATTACAAACAATAAATTGAATTACACGTTCGATCCGATCGTAATTTTGAACTAAAAGTTCGTATAGGAACGTATTCGCTTATATACGATCGTCCATATATATATTATAGGAACACCTCACATAAGGCGCAATCAGTAAAAGTTTATGACCTATTTTGATCATTAAGAAAGAGTAAATGGAAAAATATAAAAATGAAAATAAGAGATAAAGATAAATTATGAAAAATAAGATAAAGAAAAATTTGTAAAATGAAGTTCGGTACAAATTTTCAGATTTAATCTTGAAAAAAATTAACAGATAAAAAAATTGAAAATTTTATATTTTTTCCACAAAGAAATTTAAAATAAAAATATTTTTAATCACAATTTTTGCAATAATAATAAATAATAATAATAATAATAATAATAATAATAATAATAACGATAATAATAATAATAACAATAATAATAACGATAATAATAATAATAACAATAATATATTTTTTCAATTAATTTTTTTATAAGAAAGTCACAAATTTATATTAAACATGGTATATTAAATTTGTAATTTATGGCCCTGTTTAAGATGTTATATGAAATTATTTTTTACTTTGACCTTATAACACGCAAGTGCACACGCACACGTACACACACACACACACACACACACACACACATATATATATATATATATATATATCATTGTTTTTCTCAGCCATGTTTGCTCATAGTCATATTCCTGCAGAGTTTATGAGGGTGTTTATTTGTTATTTGGCCCCTTATCTAAAATAAATATGTGGAACATTCTGCCCAGCAATAACGTCGCGTCCTACTTCTCGAAACTACTAGAGAAACTTTTGCTATGACGATTAAATGATTAATTATTTATGGACATCTGATCAGTTTCGTTTTAAAAGATCCCATTCAACTAATCTGTGTATCTACAGTATGTAATGAAGGAAATTATATTTAAATACACTGATAGTGATTCAACTATTTATAGTTGCTTCTTGGATATAAGCATAGCATATGATAGGGTGAACCACAATATTTTATTTAAAACTCAGAGGACAGGAAAGTTCTTTGGTACATATTAAATATATTGAAATTTTGGTATACCCACCAATCTTTTATGGTTAGTTAGGACAGTATATTGTCCGAGTGTTTTGGTTCCTCCTGCGGAGTGAGGCAAGGCGCCTTGCTCTCTCCTCTGCTGTTTAATGTGTATATTGATGGTTCAATCGCTTCACTTAATGAAGCAAAAGTTGGATGTTGTATACATAATATAAGGGTAAATAACTGAGTCTACGCCAATGATATGGTGTTAATAAGTCCTTCTGTTGAAGGTCTACAGGGTGTCCCGTAAGTCTGGACCCATAGGGAAAAATAATAAAATTACAAAATAGTCCAAAAATTTATTACATAATCTGTTCAAAGTGTCCGCCGTTGTGTCGCACACATAGTTGAAGACGCAATCTCCACTGCGACAGCACTTTCTGAATCACAGTCGCAGAAATTTCTTGACACGCCTCCACAATGCGTGCTTTAAGGTGGAAAATGTTCTGAAGTTTGACCTCGTACACTTTGGCTTTCAAGTGGCCCCACAAATAAAAATCATAATAAAAAATAATAAAAAAATAATAATAATAAAATAATAATAATAACATAATAAAAAAATATATTATAAATCCCTATGGGTCCAGACTTACGGGACACCCTGTAGATTGTCTTATAATTTCTACGAATTATATCCGCAGAACCATGATATTCTTTTTAATGTTACTAAACTAAGGTTATGCATTTCTATCTCGAAAGTTCTAGTCAGTCAGCTGATACTAGTTTCAAAATGAGAGGTGAACCAACAGAGGAAGTACAAGAATTTAAGTATTTTGGTCAAATTATTAACAGTTCCTTGAGTGATGACTCAGATATAAGAAAATGTCGAAGCCGCTGTGATGTGCATGACTATAAGAAACTTCCGATTCTGCATAAAAAAGGTTCTGGCAGAACCATAAATTTGCTTTATATATATATATATATATATATATATATATATATATATATATATATATATATATATATATATATATATGTGTGTGTGTGTGTGTGTGTGTGTGTATATATATATATATATATATATATATATATATATATATGTGTGTGTGTGTGTGTGTGTGTGTATGTGCGCGTTCGCATGCGTGCTTGTATTTAATACACAGGTGTTTTAAATGTAGATTTTACATAGCTTATCAGAAAATATTTTTTCTTTTTTATTACATTGTATTTCTATCATGAGGTATTCCTCTTTATTTTAAAATACATTTTTATAAAATGTATTAAGAAGAACATATTTTATAAATGCCCTTAAAAACTTATCAAGGGAAAAGACATATTCATTTAAGTCCAAAAACTTTTTAAAGTACTTGAAAGTATCGTTGCAAGAATGGAAGACTCCTAACTTTAACCTTTACATAAATATGTCTGAAATTGCATTTGTTTAAGTGCTGAAAGGTTTTCAAAATTTATTCCGAAGGCGCTCATAAAATGTTCATAAAATGCGAGGCAGGAACCTCATCGTCAGCTCCTGAAGAGTAAAAAAAACGAGAAGTGGCGTTGATTTTTAGACAGTTAATTCGAAACGTCGAAAAGATGAAATATTTCCTTGAAACGTTTGGAAAAAAGGCATTTCTATAGAATTTGTTTAATTATTTTATTTAAATTGATGTAAAAACTACCTACGTTTATCTTAAACTTTTTAAACCAAGATGCTGTATATAGTAAGGTCTTAAAGACCTTACATTAAGCACCTTAAAGACCTTAATTAAAATTACTGAGTTATTTAATCCAAATTGGTGTTAAATAAGCTCCTACCTATTAGGAAGTTAAGTTTATTACGGTCCTTAGTGGAAAGAGAGTGAAGAGAGCCAGAAACTGACGTAGTAACCTCACTTCACTTATAGGGAAACGGTGTTACTCACTGATCTATGGGCAATGACTCCCTTAATAAATATCTCTAAAAATAAGGAAAATCAATGCGTTCCCTTAATTTAAATTTTATATATATATATATATATATATATATATATATATATATATATATACCAAAATAATATAATAATCTTAACATCAGCGGTACTGAAAGGTGACTTAGAAGTTCTTCATTCAGATTGTCCATCTCATATATACACGTTGTTTTATTTTATAATTTTCACCTATATTTTTACGCTTAAATAAATTCGTTTACTTTGAAACTTCAATTGAATATAAAAAAAAAAAGATACAAATATTTTTACTATTCAAATTAATCAAGTTTCTATTCGTACAAAAATATTTGAAATATATTGTATTTAGTAATATATATATATATATATATATATATATATGTTTGGCAAGTAATTATATATATGAAGAACAATGAAAATAAGCAAATATATTTAGCTTGAATGATTGTTCTGTTACATAACATTTCTAAAAGTGATTTACCCATTATTAATCTTCTTCTCTGCCTTTGAACAATGTTTACAACCTCTCCTCTTCATTGAATATGCAAGAGCCTCTCGCGATCAACTTACCAGATAGACCATGACAGTTTCCTAGTAAACACATCTCGCTTCTGAAGATTTATAAACACACTGTAGATGGAGTCTTTTGGGAGCTTGAGAATTCTACGAATTATTTATTAGATACCTGACGCAGCTTCAGGCTAATCGAAAACCCACGCTCGAACGCTAATGGGCAATGAAGAGAAAGGAGTAGTGGCGAAAATAAAATGCCCACAGGAAGTTCTGTTAAAAGATAAATTAACAAACATTTTGCACCATCATTGGTAGCAGTTGGTTCTAAAGGGAGCGGCGTCTGGGGCTAAAATGGGCTAAAATGAAATCAAATTTCGCAAGTTGGCACCGAGATTTTATAGTTTAATAAAACTTAAAATAAAATCAGTCTATTTTAGGATGAAAGACTGGAAAATATCGTGAATAAAATCCACGACTAAATCGTATCTACATAATTTCGACAATTTTGAAAATCGTCACTAAACAATATGCTTCCAATTGCAATAAAAACTTTTAAATATGTTTCGAAGTGACTACAAAACAGCATGGAATGAGCCACACTTGGATATCATGGAATCCCTTTATAAAACAAGCACTTACTTCATTATTGATTCACTTATTCTAATCAAGTCGCTGAAAATGGCACAAGTGCGTATGTGCTTTCTAAGTGTCTGCTTTTGATTTTGAAATGGTTTCCATCAGCGCTGGATATATTTTATTAATTTCACTTTACTTACAGTTTCAGAAAAAAGTTTCCCTACAAATATTAAAAGCATAAAAAATTATTAATTAGTAATATTCTGTTATTTCTCCTGATATTTTAACCTTTTTGGTGACTGATAAAATTAAAAAAAAAAAAAAACTGTCATTACTGATTAGTAATTTTTTGTGCTTTTCAGAAATTTTGTTTTAAGGCGAACATCTTTTCCGAAATTTTAAATTTCATTGTAGTTAAAATTAATTATAAACAGGCAAGATCCGGAACTCATTTCCCCACCTTGTTGGGGTGAGCGTGCCCCCAGGGTCACCTGATTCTGGGCATTGAGAGGGTAAGGGAGCCAAAGTTATTTATACACTTCCTTAATTGAATTTATACAGTATTTAACTGTATAAATGGCCTTAGAAAGTAATGCATATACGTACAGTATCTAAGAAACCACTTCCCATTCTCCATGGGGTCAGCACGACCCTTGAAAATATAATAAAAATAATGAATAAATAAATAAATTAAAAATATAAAATAAAAACTTTTCATCAATCATAAAAAAAAAAGGAAAAAGCTTAAATACCGATGAATTATCAAAGTGTTGACCAACACAAGCACTACTGCTACAGAAATACGTGCTTGATTTAAACATAGATAGACTATTGAATCATTTGAAATTAAATATATTTACATCTTATACACATAAGCTTATCTAAATACCTTTGACAGCTATTTTTATGCGCATTATAAGACTCGTGTTTTTGTGTGTATATATATATATATATATATATATATATATTATATAGTGTGAGTCAAAAGTCCTGCCTCAAAGTCAGTATATTTATTTTTGAGGGAGAAACTTTGACTCACCTTATTTAGCTCTCTCTCTCTCTCTCTCTCCTCTCTCTCTCCTCTCTCTCTCTCATCTCTCTCTCTCTCTCTCTCTCTCTATATATATATATATATATATATATATTATATATATATATATATGAACTTTACTGAAAATACTTTGGGTCTCTTTTCTCACAAAATAGCTTTTGAATAATGAAAAATTTAATACCACGTTACTTCACTTCACCTTGACTTTGACGTTAAGTTCAGTGAAATGTTTCATTTAATTGGTTGTACACCGATAAAATGCTTTCTACCTTTTTACGTTCAATCTATTCAACGTTCATTTTATAAAATCCTTCAGTAAATTTTAGGATATTCGCTTCAATGCACGAAAAAATTTATGCTAAGAAGACCAAAAAGAAAATGGTATTTTATATGATCGAGCGCTTTTGTGTTTATTTTCAAAGCACGTTAGCGAGATCCTTGATAAATTAATGAAAAATTAGCACGAAATTTCTTAGTCATGGTCAATATTCAGGACAAAGGATCCGGTATTGAGGGCTAGTCTGTATATAAGATTTTCACTTTTCCGAGTTATCGGCAAATAAACCTCATCTGTCAATCATTCATTACTGAGTAAAAGTTGATGGGGTTTCCCTTTATTCTATAAGGTGTTGAACTAAATTTGAGAATTTAGTTCATAAGGAGAAGAATTTCGAGACATATGATCAGTGGTATAAAGCACTGAACTCAGATTATAAATTCAATTCTCTAACCTTTGAGCTTTATAAAACTCAATTTCCTCGTACTTTTTCCTGTTCAGAATTCTCTTCTATCTTTTACTTTATAAATGCGTGGTACGTCATAGCATCATTTCGCGCAGAGAAACATCAACAACACCCTTTTAACGCCCTTTTACATGAATGCACAAAAAAAAAAAGAAAAGAAAATTTTTCATATCATGCATTGTACATGACCCGAAAAACAAAATAGGAACCAAAATAATGTCTCGCTGAACTCCTTAAAACCTTCAGTACTCTCGAAATATCATTTCTTATTTATCTGCGATCTCGATACGCACATTCCAATAAACATTATTTCCACTGAGGAAAATTATTGTTTGACACGCGAAAATAACTTCCTATGTACAAATAAATACTGCAGAGGAAAAAAAGGTTAATTAGACAGAATTGCAGTTCCACATCTCTGATTTAGAATATCAGTCAATTTATATCATTTCTGTAAATTATTTTGACCTATAAAATTCAGGTTTAAGATGAATTCAGAAATTAAGTTTGTGGAATGAGAAAAAGAAATTAGTGTTCTCTAAAACTATATATATATATATATATATGAGCGGTTTGAGGGTGGTAGAAGAAGACACAGATAAGAGATGGAGTTATATTCCGTTACGTTTCGGCACAAAGCCTTGCTCACACAGAATGATAACATGAGTTAAACACGCAATACTTAAATGCAGACAATTTTTTCCAAACCTACTGGACGAACATTCATGGTTTCACCTGATTGGCTGGTTACTCTTGATGCTTCTTGGTCCTGCCACTTTCTACGAACTTCACCATAATTTTTCGTTAATTTGGCTAAACACATTTTTGTTTTCAGATTTTCAACAAATTTAGTTTCCTCAGAAATTTTAAGAGGTTATTCCTGACTTCATATACTCTCACTAAATGGTCTGTCTTTACTTCGTAGTTGCTTTGGAGCAGATCTCGGCAATACTTGTTCGTCCAGACAATTCCGAAGAAACGTTCTGCGATTTTAGCAACTTGCGATTTTCTTCCTCCTGTTGCACTCCCTCTCTATCATATCCAGTCCTTCACCAGCACTCGACAGATGTGTATTGGAAAAGATTGTCTGCATTTAAGTATTGCGTGTTTAACTCATGTTATCATTCTGTGTGAGCAAGGCTTTGTGCCGAAACGTAACGGAATATAACTCCATCTCTTATCTGTGTCTTCTTCTACTACCCTCAAACCGCTCATTTGTCTATATGAATAACATATATACGAGTATGTATATATATATTTATATATATATATATATTATATATATATATATATATATGATGAAAATAACCACAAAAGAAAAATAAAACACAGAATGGCGCTCAAGCGCTTTCGTCTAATGACATCCTCAGGAACACTGTGTTTCCTGAGGATGTCATTAGACGAAAGCGATTGAGCACCATTCTGTTTCCTTTTTCCTTCCTGGTCATTTTCATCATAAATATTATTCACGTATATATATATATATATATATATATATATATATATACAGGGTGTCCCATAAGTCCGGCATCATAGGAAAAATAATAAAAAAAAGGCAAAACAAAGCTTTTATTTACAGAACGTGCTCAATATGTCCACCATTGTTTTCAATACACAATTCAGACGTGATACCCAGTCAGCAAGCACACGGTGAATGATGTCAGGAATAATGGTGTTACATGCCCCAATAATGCGCTGCCGCAAATGTTCAACACTCCTAATTTTCTCTGCGTATACCTGCGCTTTCAAGTGGCCCCAGAGATAAAAATCTAGTAGCGTGAGATCCGGGCTTCTAGCTGGCCATTCCACAGGCCCTCGACGTCCTATCCAATGACCAGGGAATTGTTGGTACAGGTATTCCCTTACTTGGGTGCTGTAATGTGCAGGAGCGCCGTCTTGCTGGAACCATGTTGGGAAATTTCCTTCTTCGTTCAAGACACTGGGAAATGCTTCTTCCTTGAGCATACGTAGGTAGGTGCCTCCAGTGACATGTTCATCGAAAAAGAGGGGGCCTATGATGCGATCCTTCCAAATGCCACACCATACCATCACCCGAGATGCACCTTGTTCCTTTGAAGAGGTATACCAGTGAGGGTTGTTTTGAGACCAGTAGCGGGTGTTTTGTCGATTTACCTCACCATTTCCATAAAAAAACAGCCTCGTCACTGAACAGAATGGTGGAGAGGAAATTGATATCCCGAGCATATTGTGCCGTAGCCCATTCACAAAATTCCATCCCCCGGTCGGGATCATCTTCGCTTAATTTCTGTAGGATCTGAAGTTTATATGGATGCCATTTGTGAGCCTGAAGAATGCGATGGATGCTACTTTTCGACACTCCTTTCTCGGCGGACAATCGCCGAAGAGACTTATTGGGACTTCTGTTAAAATGAGCAAGGATAGCAGTCGCTGTATCATCGTCAGTGGACCTCCTTGAAGGTCCACTGCGTGGTTTATCTTCTATGGATCCTGTTTCCTTAAACTTTGCAACAAGTCTGCTAACACAACTCTGTGTTATTGGCTCGCGGTCTGGATGCAGTCTGTTAAATTCAGCAGCGGCCTCTCTTTGACTCCGATTTCGTGAGTAGAATTATCTGGATTCGTTCTTCCTTGCTCAGACATTATGGCCTGTAGAAAGAGAAAAATATGAATTATGGTTCGTAGAAATAGAAAAATATGAATTTCTCCTATGATGCCGGACTTATGGGACACCCTCTATATATATATATATATATATTATATATATATATATTATATATATATATATATATATATAAACTCTCCATCCTCTAATATAATACTCTGCGGCGATTTTAATTTCCCATTTATAAAATACAAAAAGGTGGGCAGAAATATATTTCTACAGCAAGATAAGGGGGGCACAAGAGAGGACCAGGAGCAAGCAAAAGTGCTGGTGGCTCTCACAAACTAGTTTATGCTGACACAGAAAATACCAGGAAAAATCATTGCCTGGATCTGATATTCACGAATAACACAAACCTGATTGCTGATATAAAAATAACCCCAACTCAGACCACGACATTATCGAGTTATCAACAAATATGGCGATAACATTAAAAGACAATACACATACGGAAGGAAGAAGCAAATATGGGTTGTTTAACTTAAACTCCAAGACCATAAATTCGGAAGAAATCAAATCATACATGGCCCACATAGAGTGGAGAACAGTCTTAGAGAATAAAACAACGGAGGAAATGCTAACAACCTTGGAAGAAAAGA
Organism: Bathynomus jamesi; assembly: GCA_023014485.1. NCBI lineage: Eukaryota > Metazoa > Arthropoda > Malacostraca > Isopoda > Cirolanidae > Bathynomus > Bathynomus jamesi. Next base: position 113,208 of record JAJOZX010003823.1, read on the forward strand.
CGCTGAAAATTGTAGAAAAATATGCTTCGAAATCACAGCCAAAAGGAAAGAGGAACTGGCTAGAGAGGCAAAAGAGAAGAATATTTCGCAAAAGAAAGAGAGTAGCGGCGAAGTTAGCCAATTACGGAGGCAACAATGCCAGGAAAGTAATACAAGAAAAACTGGAGAATATCGCTAGGGAAATACAAACCCTGATTAAGGGTCATACAGAGAGGACAGAGGAAAAGGCGATAGAAGCAATAAAGAAAAATCCAAAATACTTCTACAGCTATGCGAAAAGGGAAACAAAAACGCGCGCTACTATCGGGCCCTTAGTGAAAGGAAATAATGAGTTAACCGACGATCTAAAAGAAATATATGAAAAATTGAGAGCCCAGTATGAATCGGGCTTCAGTGCCCCAAAAAATGAAACAGCGATACCTGACATAGATGCATTCTTCGAAGAGAAATTGCAAGAAGAATGTATAACAGACTTTGATTTTACCCCAGAAGATGTAGCGAGAGCAATATGACAAATGAAATCACATTCAGCTGCAGGTCCGGACAAATGGAATGCACTACTGATTAAAAACTGTAAAAATGAAATAGCTACACCCCTATACTGGATATGGAGAAGAACCTTAGACACTGAGGAAGTACCGAGCACCTTGAAAAGAGCGAACATTGTCGCTGTATATAAGGACAAGGATAGATCTCAAGCAAAGAACTATAGACCAGTGTTATTGATGTCCCACCTCACCAAAATATTCAAAAGAATAGTCAGAAAGAAAATCTATGACTTCTTGGAGACACTGGAAAGATTCAACGAAACTCAGCACGGATTCCGATCAGGAAGATCATGTCTATCACAACTTATAGAGCACTATAACAATATCCTACATGCACTTGAAAGAAATAAAAACTATGATGTCATATACACGAATTTTGCTAAAGCTTTCAACAAATGCAATCATGGTATAATAGTACATAAAATGAAACATATGGGAATAACAGACAAAGTGGGAAAATGGATCTACAACTTCCTCAGAGAACGTCTACAGGTTGTCAAAATTCAAGGTGTATCATCATCTGAATCAGAAGTACGCAGCTCAGTACCACAAGGTACAGTACTGGCCCCACTCCTGTTCATTATCATGCTAACAGACATAGATAGTGGAGTAAACAGCAACAATATAGTAACTTCCTTTGCGGATAATACAAAGATCAGCAGAAAAATCAGCGATGCAAATGAAGTAGAGGCCTTGCAGAGGGACACGAACAAAATATACAAATGGTCAGAAGACAACAATATGACTTTTAACATCGAGAAATTTCAGCTCTTGAGATATGATAGAAATGAGGAACTTAAACAGACTACATATCATGTTCCAGATAGACAGGAAATTCAGAGAAGCACGAAAGCGGTCGACTTAGGGGTAATAATGACCGATGATGCCAAATTCGAGACACAAAATCAGATAGCAATAAACAAGGCAAAAAGAGTCGCGGGACAGGTACTAAGAACGTTCAAAAGGAGGGACAAGACAATAATGATTCCCCTGTTGAGAACACTGATCATAACAAAACTTGAATACTGCTCAGTTTTGACGTCCACATATAAAAAGGAAGACATTAACAAACTAGAAGAAACGCAGAGGCATTTCACAGCCAAGAATGATGACTGCAAAGAACTCAACTACTGGGAAAGACTACGTAAACTAAATATGTACTCCTTGGAAAGAAGAAGAGAGACGTATACCATAATCTACATATGAAAAATGATCGAAAAACTGGTACCAAACCTCAAACTAAACCCACTTACCATCCAAACAACTCTGGAAAATAGGAAAGGCAGGATGTGTAGTGTCTCCAAATTAAAGGCCACACAAGGGAGTTCCTCAACACTGAAATAAAATAGCTTGTAAAAAACTTCACTTTTTTCTACGTGAAGGTCAAAATATGAAGATAAAAACCCACTCTAATAAACAGTTTATTTCCACAACAGTTTCGATGCCCACTGGCATTCTCCTCGGGTGGATACAGAAAAACTAATTCGTTTTTCGTTTTTTCTGTATCCACCCGAGAGGATGCCAGTGGGCATCGAAACTGCTGTGGAAATAAACTGTCTATTAGAGTGGGGTTTTATTTTCATAAAATAGCTTGGTTTTCAGGGGGCCAAGACTTTTTAACCAGCTTTCAAAGGACCTCAGAAACGTTACAGGAGTCAAAGTTGAAGTCTTCAAGGGAAGACTAGTTGCCTGGCTCAGGACGGTACTAGATGAGCCGGGTGTACTTGGCTATGTGCGGTGGAGAGCGCGAGAGAGCAACTCGCTTCTCCACCAAGCCAGACCTAGAGGCGGGGCCACGAGCTTGACCTTCGTGTGAAGAGAAACCAACAGACGGAACCTGAACGAGGTTAACGAGGTGTGTGTGTGTGTATATATATATATATATATATATATATATATATATATATAATTTCATAACTACTAAAAGTAATGGAAAAGAACAAAACAAAGCAGTTAGAAAATATGCAATAGATTTATATTTTTTATTAGCTTAGTCTCTCTCTCTCTCTCTCTCTCTCTCTCTCTCTCTCTCTCTCTCTCTCTCTCTCTATATATATATATATATATATATATATATATATATATATATATATATATATATATATACACTCAAGGTTGGTTTGTTCAAAAAGTATCTGGATTGATGCGATTATAGACAGAATATGGTACTTACAGGGTTTGGAGTTTAATCTCCCTCAAAGTACGCTCCTTCTGAAGCCACACATTTTGCCCAACGATCCTGCCACTGTTGAAAACATTTTTCGAAAGCATTTTTCGGAATGGCCAAAAGCTGTCCCGTCGAATTTCTTTTAATGATCTCAACCATCATCATCGAATCGGTGTCCTTTCAGGATTTGTTTGAGCTTCGGAAACAAAAATAAGTCGCATGGCGCCAAATCCGGCGAATATGGAAGCTGCTGTACTTAGTGGGTGGTGTTTTTGGCCAAAAATTGCTGGAGAAGCTGCGACGAGTGAGATGGCGCGTTATCATGATGAAGAATCTAGTCTCCGGACTCACTTCTGCGGCCGTTTCCTCCTAACTGCTTCACGTAGAGTCGTAGACGTCTCAAAACTTCAATGTAAAATTCCTTGTTGAATGTTTGTCCCTGTGGAGCATATTCATGGTGTACAACACCTTCACAGTAAAAAAAAAAACAAGTAACATGACTTCATCGTAAGAAATCGCCGCGAAACGAAACACGTTTAACTTTATCGGCTCACCACAGTGGACTGACGCTACACAAAGAATGCAACCCTATCACTCAACTTGTCTCGACATGCAGAGACATGTCTAGCACAGTCACAACTCCAAGCGTGACATTGTTCTAAAAGTAAACACCCTGTCTGGATACTTCTTGAACAGATCTCGTGTGTGTGTGTGTGTGTGTGTGTGTGTGTATATATATATATATATATATATATATGTACGAGATCTGTTCAAGAAGTATCCGGACAGGGTGTTTACTTTTAGAACAATACAGTGTGTGTGTGTGTGTGTGTGTGTGTGTGTGTGTGTGTGTGTGTGTGTGTGTGTATATATATATATATACTACAGTATTTGTGTAAGTATTTTAGTTTCACTTGCTTTAATCAATAACTATTATTTCTCTTGCAAGTAACTACAATCAATATTAGTTTTTCTATTTAGTAAGAGTTAATTGTCACTGGTCTGAAATTCATTTGAAATTTAATTATTTTGCGGACGCCATGAAAGAAATTTAATATAATTATGAAATTTTATACCAAATAAAGGAAAAATGAGAAGAAATAATTGGAAATTTTGTTCCCGTAAGATTTTCATTAATGAATTCTTTAAAAAACAAATTTAATATTAGTGATTTTAAATTTTTAATATTTGATTCAGAAATATTATTTGACAGTGTCGTGAACACACACACACACACACACACATATATATATATATATATATATATATATATATATATATACCGGGTGGGCCAAAAAAACCTATTACCCAACTTTTGAAAAAATATTGTGGCTCACCCTCTATATTGATCTTACTGCTGAGGCCGTATGTTGTACCCATATTTTTACTCTTTCAAACGCTGGCTTTGAATCTAGATTCAACGCCCCAGAAGTAGAGGTACAGGCTCACAAGTGGAGGGAGGTATCAGAATACGGTGCTCAATTGAAAGGCGATCAAAGTCAGCAACTGATACTTTCTGATGACAGTCAGTTTCTCCATAAATAATTAATTTTCCTAATTTTTACACAAAATAATTAATTTATTTCCTTTTTCATTTCAGACCATCATTCTGCTATAGTTGGTGAACAAGTTATAACATAATGAAATACTCTTTGGAAGATGAAGCATTGATATTGAACCTGCGTAAGGAGAAACACTGGGATGCAAAACGAATAAAGAAAGAGTTTCCAAATAAACGATGGACGATACCTGGACTTCAATATCTCATAAAGAAAATCGATATCACAGGGTCGACCAAACGAAAAGAAGGCAGTAGAAGGCCAAAAACATCACGTACTGAGGAAAATATTGACACGGTTTCATCCATGATATGCAGTCAAGAAGAACGGCCCAACACCCACAAGTCCGTTAGAGAAATTTAAAAAACTACTGGTATTTCTCGCTCTAGTGTTCGTCGTATAGTAAAAGATCATCTGGGTCTTAAATGTTTTAAAAGAGTCGAAGTTCAGAAGCTCTCTGCCTCAAATAAACAAGCAAGAGTTGAAAAATGTCGTGTTCTGTTAGATCGATTCCCAGACAGAGAAGTGTCGAAAGTATGGTTCAGCGACGAGAAGACCTTTACGGTTGCTTCAACGATAAACACACAAAATGACCGAGTTTATGGAAGACAGGGCAAAAAATCTATCAGTCTAGATCGACTTTGCAGGGAACGTCCGCATTTTTCTCAAAAAGTCATGGTTTCCATCTTTATTTCAAAGTTAGGGAAGTCAGAAATTGTTTTTGTTGATCAAAATGCCAAAATCACTGCTGCTTATTACCAAGAAAAAATCCTTGATGCGGTACTGCCGTCGCTAAGGAAGAAGTCAAGAGTGCAAGCGGGCATTGATAATGGAGGAGGGCACATTCAACATAATCTTGGACTCAATTAAGTAACTGTATAGAAACAGAAAGTTTTTCTACCCGTGTCTATATAACAGCAAATTACAAAATAATGGTTACAGTTAGCAAAAATCAAACTTCACCACGAGATAGACCAAGAAATTCTATACAGGACACGTATATTGATTGTACAAATAACATTTGATAAAGGTAAAATTATATTGTTCAAAATCAGGGTAATAGTTTTTTGGCCCACCCTGTATATATATATATATAAATTACTAGATGAATTCAATTAATTAAATACAATTATTTAAGTTATTGATTATCGTGATGTTCCCTTCTAGCTTATCAAATTCAATTTAGAACCGACAACCTCCGTGATCGAATGTCGCCCCAGAAGTAATCTGTTAACAGGTTCGCTTAACAATTAGCTTAGTTTAAACTTAGCTTAAATTAATGAAATTGAAAATAAAACGCTTTAAGACTTATTCTATCGCCTGCAAACTTCTTTTATTTGATCGCTGATTGTCGTTTCTAAGAAATTCGATTCGATCAGAAGAGTATACATAGCATTCTCCCACTGCGCCAAAGACAGAGTTGGGTGCCATTTATGTTAAAACTTACTTCATGCAGTCTTCAATGAAAGATTTAAAATTTAAACTCTGTTAATTACTGAAGATAATTTATTAAGTTTAGGGGTTTTCTCAGCGTAATACCGTTAATTAGAAATATTTGTAATAATTTTATAGATATACAGGAGGACCTCAGAAACGTTACAGGGGTTAAAGTTGAAGTCTTCAAGAGAAGACTAAATGCCTGGCTCAGAACGGTACCAGATGAGCCGGGTGTACCTGGCTATGTACGGTGGAGAGCGCAAGAGAGCAACTCGCTCCTCCATCAAGCCAGAACTAGAGGAGGGGCCACCAGCTTGACCTTCGGAACAGCAACGAGGTTAACGAGGTATATAATTATTTAGAGGTATGAAGCGGTTTATAGAGGTAATTTACAGAGGTATATAAATATTTTAGAGAGGTATATAGCTAGGAGACAAATCAGTACCGAATTATCTTAGCTAATATTGATAAGACATCCATACAAGATTTTTACTTATAATTATTAAGGTTTGTCCTAAATATAACAGATCCGTAAAAGTAAAATGATATCAGACAGTCATTTTGGACGTTTTTGAACTTTATAATTGAAATTATACTAAAATGTAATGAAACGAATTGCTACAAAATGCTTAGTAAATATAAAAATCTATAAAGTTATCGAAAACTTTGAAGTTAGTCGATTAGAAATTACATAGTATAAATTTTTAAGAATGTTGTTATGACCTACAAGAGCCAAAGGAGGTAATGGATTCTTATAGCTTTTGCTCGATTTTTGGTTTATAAAGTAATGCTAGTTTTCCTTCCATCATTATTTCAGTTTATGGTTACGGAGAAGGAATTATTATGAACTGTGTTTTGAATGTCAATATTCATGGATTAAGTACCTATTTTAAATGCCTAATAATGTACACTCTAAATATGGTGTGTTAGGAGTACTTTAACCTTTTCATTACGGGCATAGCTTTGCGGCGAATTATATGAATTCGAATTATAATACATATATCCCCCCATTTTCAACCCCAGAGGGTGGAAAGAGACGGATATACCCCTAGTTTATAAACTGCGCCTGGAACGAAAGGGTTAGAAAACACATAGAAAATGTTTTTTTAATTGTACTCTTTGGTACAGTTTATCGGTATACTGTGTGCCTATATATATATATATATAAGATAAAGGAAATGTAATGGATGTGCTTCAGTTGTCAACAGTACAGTTAAACAAAAAAGTATATGCATTACTTAAAGTCGTCATAAAGGACCAAATTTAAAGTGTATGTATTATGTTCCTAACATAATTCGTTTGTTTGAACTAACGATGTGTTGTATACAAATTATATAATTTATAGCTCCATACTAGATCATACTGTGAGGAAAGCGATAAAATGGCTTTCCGGTAAGTGTGTATAATGTGTCCATTATTAATTTAGCTGTTTATTATTGTCTCATTTGTAGCATATATATATGCAGTATATAAGCATTTCTTTGTTATATTGGCTAGTCATAAACATGCTTTATTCACTGTAAACGTAATCAAAATTCAAACAATTGTTCCTCTTCTCTCACAGGTTTTTTCCTTTACTAAAAAGAAGTTAAAAATCAGCCGTTGTTATAGTACACACACACACACACACACACACACACACACACACACATCCCAAGCCTTCCAAACTTAAAGAGAGTTAGTTATAGAAGTGTTTTCTCAAACTTTCTTCTGAGGAAACGAGTGCCAGCATTCCATATATATCCTTTTTAATGGTTAGAGGGTCAACAAGGTCGTATGACAGAAAGAACCTACAGTTTTATGCGGGATCCGAACCAAGGGTCGCTACATCATCTATACGTAGAAGACGGTCTCCTATCCAGCTACTACTACCTTAGACCCAATGTCGCTTGACTTCGCTGATCGACGGGAAGCGTGATGCGACATTGGATCAAGACGTCGTCCTAAAATTCTACAAATTTTTCAAATAACTTCAATAGCAATTGCAATAACTGCACTAATTAATCAATCCACTCTAAAGAGGTAATTATAATCAACATTATAAATTGAGCAGTCAAAACAAAATCTTATACGAATTTAAAACATTACTCAGAGGTACAAATGAATAGGTAAATCATTGATTAAAAAAACATGACCTGTAAAATATATATATATAAGGGCTAAAATAATATTAGATTTCCTAAATAGACGTAAAATGAAATTGCATACGTTTGTACAATATATAACAGTCACATAAATATTTCTTCTTTTTTTTTTTGTTTTTTTTTGTCTCAAATTTTTTATCCTTGTAACTTTTGTAAACGAACAAAATCAATTTCAGTTTCACCATAAAAGGAAAATCTGTCATGTTAAGACATAAACTGAATTCTGTTTAACGTTAACTAACGCGTTAAGTTAAAGCTTATGCTTTTAACAAATTCATTTTATGTTAAAAATAGTTTTATATAAATGGAAATAGAAAGATTCAGGATATATAAAAAAATCTATTTCCTTTTTTATATACAGTATGTATCTGGTTACTATACTGATCTGCATCTCTCTCTCTCTCTCTCTCTCTCTCTCTCTCTCTCTCTCTCTCTCTCTCTCTCTCTCTCAACGAAACGGTAGTGTCTGTTCCTTCCATTTCCACACCTGCGTCATATTTTCTTTCAAAACTTTCAATTAACCTCAACTTTTTGAAGAACGATAAATTCAATTTATTTTATTACTTCAAAATTGATTAAAATGAAAGTCTTTTCTTATGATTTATCAAAGATTCATTAAAGATAACTATTATCCGTAATTCACTCTAATTAGATTCAGTATCGGAGATAGGCTTAAGTCGGCAATTTGGTCGGTGCTTAAAGTCTATATTTGATGATGGAATTTGTTTTTATCCAATTAATAATTATATAGGGTGTTTCTAAAGCTGCGTAACCCAATGTATATAATGTTATATACAGGGTGTTTGAAAACTTTCTGTACAAATTGTAATGGGGGATAGGCAACACCAAGACAAACCCTTTTCGTCTATAAGTGTATGTCCGCTGACGTCACCATTCGGCGCGAGAGGGCGCCGCTGCAATTGGCTAAAAGGTGAAGTGGGCTAGACTCGCGCTTGCCGCGGGCATTCTTAAATCGGACGTAGTACGCGTAACATGGAGCGCTTCACGACTGCTGAGATGGCTGACATGCATATGGTGTATGGGGCTGCCACTGGAAACGGAAGAGCTGCTGTGAGGTTGTACCGACAGCGCTTCCCAAACAGACGTGTGCCAAACCACCAAACGTTTGCGCATTTGCATCGGCGACTGCGAGAAACTGGAACATTCCATGCAAACATGCATGACACTGGTCGGGAGAGAAACGTGCGCACTCCTGACATGGAAGAAGAAATCCTACGGCGATTTGAGGACAATCCAAGCGCAAGCACGCGAGGTGTTGCACGTATCCTCGGTGTGAACCACGACCTGGTCTGGAGAGTGTTGCACGAGCAGCAGTTACAACAAAATGAAACTTTCTTTTCTCATCACAAACATGATCACACTTTTCTTAATGCATGTTTCGCGCTGATTCCGAATCTGGTTTTACTTTCTTTCTAGCACGTATAGTTATATAGATACACTGGTTTTGATATTTTTAAGTTTTTGATATTGCTATAAGAAAATTTATGGATGTATAGATCACACTTAGGAATGCTAAACAACAAATACATCATATATCTTATTCAATGTACTTATAAATTTGGCCTGGATTGTCACGATACAGCATCCAACAATGGTCCGCCATCATGCTTTCATTCCAATATCCTTGGTAGCGCTTCTCCATCATCTGAATATCTTGATGGAAGCGCTCTCCTTGCTCGTCACTCACTGCACCAAGGTTTTCAGGAAAGAAATCTAAGTGGGAATGCAGGAAGTGAATTTTTAACGACATTCGACACTCCATTTCTTTGAAGGCATCAAGGAGGTTCTTGACTCCATCCTTATACGCAGGTGACTTGTTGTTTCCAAGAAAGTTTTCACATATCCATTTGAACGCCAGCCAAGCCTTCAATTCCAGCGGACTTAGGACTTTTTCAAATTCAGTGTCATTCAAAACCTCCCTTATTTGTGGCCCAACAAAAATTCCTTCCTTCAATTTTGCTGCAGTAACCTTCGGAAATTTCCTTGAAAGGTATTGGAACCCTTCAGAATTGACTTTACCCATTGCTTTAACAAAATTCTTCATTAAACCAAGTTTAAAACCAAGTTTAATGTGAAGAGGTGGCAGATAGATCTTTTGGGGATCCACTAAAGGGACAGACTGGACATTGCTTATCCCTGGGACATATGTATACCTAAGTGGCCAGTCACTTTTGGTGTAATGTTCTATAGTGGCGCGACTGTCCCACAGGCAAAGGAAACAACAAAATTTTGTGAATCCTGACTGCATACCCATAAGCATTCCTATAACTTTTAGATCTCCACAAACATTCCATTGATGACTGTCGTATTTGATTGCCTTAAGTAGTATATCCATATTGTCATATGTCTCTTTTAGATGGACGGAATGGGCAATGGGGATGGATGGCATTATATTACCATTATGCAAAAGAACTGCTTTCAGGCTTCTCTGCGACGAATCAATAAAGAGGCGCCACTCAGATGCCACATACGTCTGAGATATGGCTGTAAATAGTCCATTGATGTCATGGCAATAACAGAGAGGACCGTCTACTGAAAAGAATGCTGTTAATTCAAAATTCCGCTTTCGGTAGTAACTAATACGAACATTGTTCTCAAGTAAATTGTTCTCCTTTAGTCTTGAGGCGAGAAGCTCTGATTTCTCTTTAGACAGCGATAAGTCTCTAACAAGATCATTCAACTGTCCTTGGGTTAACTTTTTAGGCTCTAAATGTCTACCTTCAAAAGTGTACTCTGGTTCTGTAGATGGTCCGGAAACGCCAGTTGCACCTTCATCACTTTCCATGTCATCTATGATAGAATCTAGCCTATCACTTGGGGGAATTGGAATGGGCAATGTTTCATCATGTTTTACTGGTCTACGTGCTGAATCCAAGTTTGGATATACAATCTGGTGTTTGTTCTTGGTAGAAAACCCCATTAAGTTCACACTACAAAAATAACAGTCTTCATGATGATCTCTCGGCTCCCTCCATATCATGGGTATGGCAAATGGCATTGAAGCTTTCTTTTTGTTAAGCCAATCACGTAATCCATTTGAACAGCCAGAACAGATTTGATGTGGCGCCCATGGTTTATCTTGGTCACCTAGATGGCAACCAAAGTATAGCTTGTATATTTTCTTAATGTCGGTTGTAATACTTCGTCGCTGTGTTTTAGTTGTCAACTGGCCGCATACGAAACAGAACTTGTCGGGGTCATTCTTACATTGTCGAGGCATGTTGACTGACCTGAGCAAACTATAAATTCAAAAAAAATGTACACCAACTTGACACAACAAGTTCTTGGACTGGACTGATCTTTTGACACACAAAGCACGGCGTTGTTGCCTGAATCACAATGCTGCTAGACGTAAAAGCTCACACCTGAAATACATAAGATGTATAATTAAGATAATTGAAATAAATAAGATGAATAAACTAAAAAAACACAATAAAATAAACACAATCAAATGTTGAAATATTAGTATTTTGCCTATTTAAAATGGTTAAATCTGTGTAGTTATATATGCCTTCAGCTTGAAAACTATACGTGCTAGAAATAATCTGAATGCAGTTTTGGAATCAGCGTGAAAAATGCTATCCAGCCACCACAAATTTTACTCTGATGAAAAATCTTTGTTGACCAGTGTTATTTACGATCTCTCTCTCTCTCTCTCTCTCTCTCTCTCTCTCTCTCTCTCTCTCTCTCTCTATATATATATATATATATATATATATATATATATATATATATATACACGAGTTATTTGATCCTCTTCAGAGATATAGAACAGGAGCATATGGATGAATAGAAATTCATATACGTGCATATATATATATATGCGCGTATATAAATTCCTATTCATCCATTTCCTGCATTCGTGTGTGTATATATATACACAGGGTGTCCCAAAAGTCCCTATCTATTTTGTTGAAATAGGCTGAATTTCAAATGAATGTTTTAATGACATGATTGCATGCACCTTTCTAGACAAATACATGCATTAGATTTCTATTTCAATTATTTTTATATTTTTAATTAATTTTTTCAGATCCATATCATTGGTGATGGATGTGCATGAACGCGTTATGATAGTAACATGTCGCATCAGAGGAATGAAATGTTGTGAAATTAGAGACCGATTCTCAAGAAGGTTTCATAAGCCTGGACCGACAGATAAAGCAATTCGTGAATTGGTGAACAAATTCAAAAGGACTGGATCTGTGCATGATGAAGGAAGAAGTGGACGCCCAAGAACAGTACAACAAAACATTGAATCTGTTCGCATAATGTTCGAAGACGATCAAAGAATGTCAGTTCGCCAAGCATCCCACAGATTGACCATACCCAAAAAACTGTTCACAGAATCTTGCGTTCGACGCTGAAGAAGAAGTGTTATCACATTCAGCTGTTACACAGCTTGCAATGTGTGGGGAACTGGTCGAACAAATCCAAAATAACAATTTAATGGACCACATTTTGTTTAGCGATGAGGCGACTTTTCACACCTGTGGTAAAATCAATCGACATAATTGTCGCATCTGGGCTAATGAAAAGCCAACTGAGTTCACTGGGAAAGAAACTCACCCAAAGTCAACGTGTGGCTTGGAATGACGCAGTCTAAGATTTACGGGCCCTTTTTCTTTGCAGAGGCTACAGTGACAGGGCCTGTTTACTTTGATATGCTTCAAAATTTTCTAGAACCTCAACTTCTTGAAGATGGCATTCTCGACAATGTAGTCTTTCAGCAGGATGGGGCACCATGTCATTATGCCAGAATTGTTCAGACATACCTAAACGAGTGTTTTCCATATCGTTGGATTGGGCGTGGGGGAAATAGGCCCTGGGCAGCGCGATCTCCGGATTTGACCCCATTGGATTTCTTTGCTTGGGGTTTCATTAAATCAGAGGTCTATCGCAGAAATATTCGAGATTTACCAGATCTGCGAGATCGTATTAGGCAAGCAGTTGAGAAAATAACCCCTGAAATGCTCGGAAATGTGTTCGGCAATGCAGCTGACCGCTTTGAGATTTGCAGAGATGCAGATTGAGCACATGTGGAACCTACTAATTAAAGATTTTAATGGTGTAATACTTGTAATTTGTATAGAAATACATCTGTATTCAGGTCAGTGTGACATTTATTTGAAATTCAGCCTATATATATATATATATATATATACACCAATGGGGCATATATGCGCGTATCTGAATTCTAATTCATCCATATGCTCCGTTCATATATCATTAAAAAGGATCAAATAATTCGTAGAAAAGCTCGTGCGGCGTCTATATATCAACGTGGATGTAATATATGATCCCATTGTGTTGAGTTACACACCCTTTCAGTTTGAAAACGGTTCATCATCAGTAGGAATAAAAGAAAATAGTTTAGAGATTCATACCATATTCATACGCTGTAAACTATGTTCCGCTCATTAGGAATGTACGCTAATGTACTTTGTAATAATCATTCGCATATCTGTTTAAGCGTATATCCATGTATCTGTATCCATTAATGCAGAGAGAGAGAGAGAGAGAGAGAGAGAGGTTTTGAATTTTTTCGAGAAATAAGATTATTCAAAATAACATTTGATCTACACTTAACTCAATAAATAATTTAACACAAGTAATATTAAGTAGGCCAAGTTTAACTCTGACTCTTTCAATATGCAGTTTATTACACATAAATAACGTAAGCCCACGCAGGCTATATATCTCGTTAAGCGCTTTAACAAGTAGATTAGAAAGAGAGGTTACAGCTCTAAGGCAATATATTGTCTATGTTCAAAAACTAAGACAAATTCCTTGGAAATCTTTATAATTCGTACGTATGACATCGTTTTTTTTTATTTTGAAGCGTATATTGTATAGAGGGCAATGAAAAACCCCTACAGTATATTCTATACGGAGTGAGTCAAAAGTCTGGAAAGATGGAAACTATGCTTTTCAATGCAAATATATATGTATATTTGCATTGAAAAGCATAGTATAGTTACTCTTGTTTCTTAAATTCTCACGTTTCTTTAGTCCTTAATATAATAATCAAGGCCAGAAACTAGCACGCAGCTCAGGCCAGACAAATGCGGCACATCGCGTTAACTCCTGGATTATTATTACCATCAACATCGGGAGTCGAACACCCGACCTCAGCGTCTCCACTTTTGTTATATAGAAAGGGTGTCACCTACATGAGCTAGTCTTTAACCCTTGAAGTCCAGTGTGGAACCGCACACATACTGACTACTGTCGGGTTAACATAAGTTATACTTATACCAGAAAACTGAATGTAGGTCTTTACTAGGGTTAGGCATATTTTGTAATATGTATATATATAAGATTTTGATATGAATACAAATTCTTTAATTTTAGTAAAGTACACTGAAAAATAGCATCTTTAGAATAAGTCGCCATTTCCATGCAATTGGAAGTATT
>JAJOZX010003823.1:132500-167500 GCA_023014485.1 Bathynomus jamesi
ATTTAGGTCATATTGAAGCAATACCAAGTGATAAACAAGTTTCTCTTTATTAGAGAAGGTCCGTAAAAGCAATGAATGCGTTTCGGAACAGCGTGATAGGTAAGAGCACTGCATCTTGAAACCGTGCGGAGCGGTTTCGATCCCACTAGCTCCAAGTTCCCCGTTTTATTGTCTTCTTTTGTCATCATTTTTCTAAACGTGCTCATAAAATTTTTTTTGTTAAGTTTAAAAAGTCAGTCATTTGAAGTGAAATCTACACTTCGGAGTGTGTTAATGGCGAACTTAAAATTACGAAGAATTTGAAGAATTTCCATATCTGTCAATTTGAGTTAAAATTCACGTACCTCAAAAGCGAAAACTATGATATAAAGATATATATATATATATATATAGAGAGAGAGAGAGAGAGAGAGAGAATTAAGAAATATAATAATACTATAATTTTTTTTTAACTAATTTGTGTTATTTTTAAATCTTGAAATGTAAATACAATGAAACAGATTAAATACGAGATAAAATTATGCATTTTAAATAAAAACTACTTTTAAATTGCTTTTATACATGAATTTTTTTTCATTTAAAACAAACAAATACCCAAGAAAACAACATTTGTTTACTTTAAATTTGATTTTTTTTTATCATTCCGTGACTCAAACGGACTCGTGTTATCATTCCGTGTTATCATTTCATGACTCAAGCGAGAATTTGATTTTTTTTATCATTCCGTGACTCATACGAAAATTTGATTCAATTCAGTAAATTTTTTGCGTAAGAAAAGAAAATAGACTATAAAGCAGTTGTCAGTGAAGTAATCGGTTAATAGCAGTAAACTAGCTTTTTAACCTCCATTTTTGAGGGATCATTTATGTAGAAGTTAGTTCCTTCTGTTAAAAAACTAAAAGGGTATCGAATAAATATTCACCCAAAAGAGGTTTCAAATGATGATAATGATAATCATCTTAATAATAATAATGTTAAACTTTATTTGTAAGAAGTAAATAGGATAAATAGAATTTTGTTGATTACTTCCCATTCGGTGCCATTTCTATTCCCATCCGCAGTCCGGCCAGCATCCGTAGCTCCCTGGGTGTAACACCGTTTCTCTATAAACGAAGCGAAGATACTGAGGTCGGGGGTTCGAATCTTGAAGAGGCTGGTCATAATAATACAGGAGTTAGAGAAGTGGGCCACATTAGTTGGCCTGAGCGCTATGCTAGTTTCTGGCTCTCCTGACTAATAATAATAATTTTTATTATTATTATCTGAGGTCTGCAAGTGAGAAAGCTCGAGGTAAAATCTCCATATTTGGGAAGTTTTCTAATTTGAGGAAAGATAAAAACAGAGCTGTGACGCAGTTACGGGCACGAGAGGGTATTTTTTTGTGAATAAATGGGCAGTCCAAAAGTGAGTCTGGAAATGGATCGATTTGAAAATTGCCTCCTCTCAGACTCCCACTTTCAGTTTTCTAATTCTTAGACGAACAATAAAATGGGAATGACATTTGGTGGGAAGAGACGAATTTTTTTTTCAGCTCTTTTAAAGCATGCACGCACGCACTTTCTCACAAACAGGTCAGTGCAGTTTCGTGTATATATTATGAGGTCCAATAACGCCTACTCAAATTTTTGCTGGCTGGATATAACAGGCCTAATTTACTTATTATGAGAGACGTAATAAAGATACGAACAGATAAAAGAAGATTCGATAAATTGATAAAGAGTGAGAAGGGCCAGAAACTGGCAGAGCAGCGCTCAGGCCAACAAACTAATGCTACCCGTTGAACTAACACCTATATTATGTACAAGCACCATAGAGAGTCGAACCACCGACTTCAGTGTCTTCACTTCGCTTATAAGGAAACAAACGGTGTTACCAACTGAACTATGAACACTGGCATTCGACACATTACCTGACATGGAATAACGAACGAAGACATTTGATAATGATAATAATAATGATAATGATAATGATAATGGTAATCTTTATCGGCAGGATATATATATCCCATAAAATTTATGAATAATGAAACGTTTTAACAATTGTGAAACGTTGCAGAGAACGTCAAACGAAAACTTAATAATGTGTAGACATGATGAGTTAACGTACAATAACAAAACTAAACCAATAGTAAATAAATAGGGAACTATAAAAAAAAACAATAAATTCCTACGAAAACAAAAAGAGGATTATTTAAATATTCAAATTAAATAAATAAGAGATTAACGTGAATAAATCAATTAGGAACTGATACATTTTCAAGACTAACTTTTAAAAGTCTTTCAGAATGGAATATTCTTGAAGAATATCATTTTTCTATTCGTGTTATTTTAGTCTCTATGATTAAAAAGAAGAATAAAGAAGAGCAAAGGAATTCGTGAGTTTATGATATATATATATATAATATATATATATATATAATATATATATATATATATATGGATTCTCAAGCATGAACACACATGATTAAATCCAAGATTCGAACCCAGAACCTTTTGAAATTCGAATGAAATGTTGCCAGTACCTCGAATGCAGGGGGGTTGGTAGAGAAAACATATATGGATGCGAAAGTGTCGTGTGTTGCGTCAGGTGTTGAAATATCCGGTAGGATGTACTAACTTTTACCTTGTCGAAACGTAAAGATTAGCGCCTTCTTATGTAGTCAAAAGGTGTTGAGATCGAATTCTAGTGGTGGGACATTTTCGCATATATATATATATATATATATATATATATATATATATATATATATATATATATATAAGCTATGCTTACAATTATTTTAAGGCACTGATTATATATATATATATATATATATATATATATATATATATATATATATATATATATTAAATTAACACTTGACTTTTTATAGTGTGCGTATTGAAATTCCTCCAAATTTCCATACTATCGACCTGACACCAAACTATTAAACTCTGTTGTCGATGTGTCAGATCCAAACGAAGATAATTTTATTGCACTCTTCTTAATCATGAATAACACTTCATATTGACGTCTGTGATTGATAACAACTTTGCTTATATCTATTGTACTCGTATTTGTTAAACTCTTACAACTTTACTTCATATATATATATATATATATATATATATATATATATATATATATATATATATATATATATATATATATATATTATGCTAGAACTCAAAATGGTCCCATAACCATTTTCTTTCATATATACAGTATATATATATATATATATATATATATATATATATATATATATATAATATATATATTATGTGTGTGTGTGTGTGTGTGTGTGTGTGTGTGTGTGTGGTGTGTTTGCGTGCTAGGAATACCAAAGCGAGATAAAAGAGATAGAGCAATCTTGAACTAAGCATGTAAATGTTATATGGCAATAAAAATGCTTTTCATTCGACACCGGACATGAATATTGTGCCTTGCAAATTCCTTTCAAGAATGGCGAGTACTTTTCATGCATATTTTTTCTTTTTTATTTCAGACGAACAATTGAATTGAGGTATGTTCTATCGTGTCTCCTTCGCTGTGAGGTCAAACTTATTTATCTCCTTGGAGCCTTCTTTCATTTGTTTTTTTTTTTTTCTATCAGGGCCTCTCTCTCTCTCTCTCTCTCTCTCTCTCTCTCTCTCTCTCTCTCTCTCTCTCTCTCTCTCTCTCTCTCTCTCTCTATCAGTCAATTTTACTAAATGTGTTTATAACTCTCAAAACTGCAATGTACACATAAGAATTGATTACCCGCAAAACAGTGTATGAGAGTATGACGAATGAATCACAGTCATCAATTTCAGATGAAAGTTTAACCAAATATATATATATATATATATATATATATATATGATGAATAAAACCACGAAGGAAAAAGAAACACAAAGGGGTGCTCAAGCGCTTTCGTCTAATGACATCCTGAGGATGTCATTAGACGAAAGCGCTTGAGCACCCCTTTGTGTTTCTTTTTCCTTCGTGGTTTTATTCATCATAAATATTTTTCACGTGTCACTTTCGTGAAATAATTTTTCATATATATATATATATATATATATATATATATATATGCAGGGTCTTCAAGAAAGGAATGATTATTTTATATTGTATATAACTTTTAGAAATGTTTGGTCTTTTCTTGAAGATCTATATATATATATAAGGGTGGGCCGTAAGTTTCCATACATAGGAAAAATTAAACGTTTGTTTTTATGTTTCAGATACCCTAAGAATATGCGTTTGACGTAAGATCTTGTTTACTGATGAAGCAAATTTTTACGTCAATGGAGAGGTTAATCGGCAAAACATACGTTATTGGAGTAATGCTAACCCTAACTGGCTGATCCGACGAAGATGCAAGGTGCCGGTAAAGTGATGGTGTGGGCCGGGATATGGGGTGACAGAATTATTGGACCAATTTTTGTCAGTGGAAATCTTAATGCCGAAAGGTATCTTAACATGTTGCAAGAAGAGATTTTCCCATCCCTGCTAAACGAGGAAGGTAACTTCCCAGTTTACTTCCAGCAAGATGGAGCTCCACCTCATTATGGTCTTCACGTGCGTCGGTATTTGGATCAGCAGTTTCCGGATGCTTGGATTGGTCGGCGTGGTCCTGTGGAGTGGCCTCCCAGATCCCCAGATCTCACCCCCCTTGATTTCTATCTTTGGGGGCACTTGAAGGCCATGGTGTATCAGGAAAAGATACGAGACATAAATCATCTAAAGGAACGTATCACCAACGCCATTACAAGCATAACGTCAACTGTGCTAATGCGTGTTCATCAACAGTGGGGAACACGTATTGAAATGTGTTTTCAAACAATGGCAACCATGTAGAGCCCATTATATAAATAAAAATGGTTGTCCATAAAAAATGTTTATTTTTCCTATGTATGGAAACTTACGGCCCACCCTATATATATATATATATATATATGTATATATATATATATATATATATATTATATATATATATATATATATATATGATGCGAAGCCACAAGGAAAAAGAAAAATGATTCCAATGCCTTTCGTGCACCTAGAAGTACATCTCATCAGGGAATGAAGGGAGAAGGCGAAATGACAAAAATATATACCTATGTACAGCAGGACCGAAAAATGAAAGATTAGCACATGATTGACAAGAGTTCATTAGAGACAAACGGTATTTTAACATGATATTGTCAATTTTATACATTCCAGCACTGTTATTGAAATTATTTTTAAAATGGATAAATGAACATTCTAGAATATTCCTTTCAATTATATCTGTGTTTTTAACGAGCGCTTTAGAACTATCCCACTTGATACTATGATTACATCTATACATATGGTTAAACAATGCATTAGAATTATTTGCTGCTCTACACACATATTTATGCTGTTTTACCCTAATGTCTAACATTTTAACCGTTTGTCCTATATATATGGTATCTTTGTCATCCAAAAACGAGCAATAAGGTTATTATCTGATGCTGATTTCCTTGATCACTCTAGTGCATTATTTAAAGAGCTAAACCTACTAAAGCTCAATGATATAACCAAACTGGCACATTTTATTTTTATTTACAAGTGTAAGAGCAAAATCATTAATTTGCAATGGGTAAATAGATATTTTGTAACTCATCAAGAAATCCACCCGCATCAGACCAGAAATAGATCAAAGATTGTTAAACCTCAATTTAGATTGTCTTCATCTCAAAAACTACCCATTTTCATTGGATTGAAACTATGGAATGACTTGCATGCCGATATAAAAAATATTGCGAATGTAAATTTGTTTAAAACCAAGTTAAAATCCCGATTAATAATGGGATACTAACAAAAATCTTGGATTAATGTCCACTAATAATGTTTAATATTGTCCATTAATATTGTTTAATATTGAAATACAGGCTTTAACTATTAATAATACTTATTTACTTATTTATTTATTTTATTATTATTAATTTATAACGGCTAGCTGCTTATTTTTAATAATAGCCCAGTAAAGCCTAAAGCTTAAGGGCCAAATTAAAAATAAAAATAAAATAAATAGTCGAGCTTCACAATTATTTATGTCATTGTAAAAATTGTAAATTGTAAAAAGACTACTGTATTTATTTTATTATTAATAAAGGTTATTCTATCTATCTATCTATCTACATCCGCTCGAATACACAACCAACCACATTATCCGGGCTATTCTTTATTAGGCGGCATTTAACAGTATTATTATACTTAAAGATTACATTGATACCAATTGCTTTAAGTAAAGTCGGAAGATATTGAAAATTAACATGGTAAGTAGGCTAAGGATATTTTTACGCTCAAATTTCTTTACAGTTACACTATTTTAATACCTATTCTTGGCATTCCTAAGGCAGTTATCTACAGTAGAAATGAAAAGGATAACATAATTTAGTACCAATATTCATGATATTGCATAACTCGGAACTAAAAATTCAGGACTGACAACTCTCAATGCTCTAAGAAACATAGCAGAGAAAATAGAGGATTTAATCGAGGGATGATGGTCAGAATAAAAATGCAAATAAGTTATTATTAGTAGGCTTGCGATAGACTTCAAATTTGAACTGATTAGAGCATCTCCAAATTTTTAGATCCAGAAAAGATAGGCTTCCATCATTTTCTTTTTCAACTGTGAACTTAATAGATGGGACTAAATTGTTGAGCCTACCAAGAAACAAGTCAACATCCAAATTATTAGGCCAAAGCCATAAAATATCATTTATATACCTGTACCAAACAACGTTAAAATTAACAATAGTAGGCAAAATTTTACTCTCAAAAAATTCCATATATAAGTTAGCTAATACCGGTGAGGGGATTTTCATCGCCAATCCAAACGACATAGCATAAAACTTATTTTCAAACTGAAATTTACAATCTTTGACGCAAAGCTTAATTAACTCATTAAGAGTGTTGTGTTGAGCAGGGAAAGAATATTCAGAGATCTTATCTTTTAAAAAATCAAGTAGGTCATCAACATGGACTTTTGTGAATAACGAGCATACATCAAAACTTACCGGTTTGAAATTAGGGTCATTAGGAAACTTCAGTTTGTCAATAAGATCCATGTTACTTACGATATGTGACTTGGAAATAGAACCAACTAACGGCGTTAATAAACTAACTAACCATTTAGATAGCTTATAGGTTACGGAGCCTACTGAATTAACAATAGGCCTCATGGGATTATTAACTTTGTGTGTTTTTACTAAACCGTACAAATATGGTAGTGACGGATTGATGCTAAGAAACTGCTTAGAAAGGCCATGATAGTTATTTTTTAATATTTCTCTTAATTTTCTGTTAAACATTTTATTAACATCCTCCTGTGGGTCTCTGTTTAGAGGTTTGTTCGTATTACGGTCACTCAATAAAATATTCATCTTTTCAATGTAACTGTTTTTGGCCATGATGACGATCGAATTAGATTTGTCCGCTTTATTAATATGTAATAAATCGTTATTTTTAAGTGTTTTTAGGGCTTTTTCAAACCTCAAAGGATAATTCGATTCATACCTCGTAATAAATAATTCTAATGCATTGTTTAACCATATGTATAGATGTAATCATAGTATCAAGTGGGATAGTTCTAAAGCGCTCGTTAAAAACACAGATATAATTGAAAGGAATATTCTAGAATGTGCATTTATCCATTTTAAAAATAATTTCAATAACAGTGTGGGAATATATAAAATTGACAATATCCTGTTAAAATACCTTTTGCTTTAATCAACTCTTGTTAATCATGTGGTAATCTTTTTATTTTTCTGTCCCGCTGTACATAGGTAGGCCCCCTATATATATTTGTCATTTCGTCTTCTCCCTTCATTCCCTGACGAGGTGTACTTCTAGGTACACGAAAGACCTTGGAATAATTTTTCTTTTTCCTTGTGGATTTGCATCATCCATTCATTTCACGTGTTTAATTGTGAAATTCATCCCATATATATATATATATATATATTATATATATATATATATATATATATATATATATATATATATATATATATATACCGTATATATATATATATATACAGGGTGTCCCGTAAGTCTGGACCCATAGGGAAAAATAATAAAATTACAAAATAGTCCAAAAATTTATTACATAATCTGTTCAAAGTGTCCGCCGTTGTGTCGCACACATAGTTGAAGACGCAATCTCCACTGCGACAGCACTTTCTGAATCACAGTCGCAGAAATTTCTTGACACGCCTCCACAATGCGTGCTTTAAGGTGGAAAATGTTCTGAAGTTTGACCTCGTACTCTTTGGCTTTCAAGTGGCCCCACAAATAAAAATCATAATAAAAAATAATAAAAAAATAATAATAATAAAATAATAATAATAACATAATAAAAAAATATATTATAAATCCCAATGGGTCCAGACTTACGGGACACCCTGTATATATATATATATATATATATGTGTGTGTGTGTGTGTGTGTGTGTGTGTGTGTGTGTGTGTGTGTGTGTGTGGTTTCTTCAAATGTTTTCCGTGATCTTAACAAACTCTGTTTCACAAAGTATAAGAGATAAAATAATGCGGTATGTTTTAAAATAAAGTAGGATCACTTACGTTTTGTGCACGATTATTGGTAAACCTCTATATATAGTATGCTCCGTTGGTGACTATTCAAATATCTAATCAATATTCGACTTCAACCCACAACCGGTTTAACATCTCGAGCGACAGTGCTGATGACTGCTGTATCCGTTTCGATGATTTTGAATTGTCCACCTTTTCCAGCATAAACAATGCCTTTCATGTATTTCCAAAGTTAAAAATCGTTTGGCATCAAATCCGGTGATCTTGGGGTTCAAGCGATTGAGTATGCTCATCCGATCCAATAGTAACGGAAATGCTCGTTCAGAACATCAAGCTCGGTGCTACTGTAATGTGATAGTTCTTAATCTTGTTAAAAGATCATAGTCAATTCTTCTTCAGTTTGAGAGCTGACAAAATAATGAAGCATATCCAGGTAGGTTGAACTGTTAAACATTTCCTCTGCCAAGAAAAACGGATCTAGAACCCTATTATGCATTAGCCCACACCACATATCCATTTTATGGCTGTTGAGCACGTATTCGCTGGTAGAATGTGGATGTTCTTAGCCCCAAACTTTACGGTTATGGCGATTTGATTTCCCGCTTGTGTGAAACGTTGCCTTATCGGTGAAAAGAACGCGATTCAGAAAATTCTAGTCTGTCTAGTCTGCATCCAGGTTTTTTTTTACGTGGGAGCAGCAAAATACGCGTATGAAACTTATAAACTTTGTGAACTGTTGCTGCAGAAATGGCCACGCTGCGGGTACACATTGTGGACTCGACGTTTTAGGGCTACGTACAATTTATTGTCTTATACTCGTATGCGTTCGACATCTTTACCTGATATGCGTAGTCAACCTGACAATTTCTTGGGCAAGACACTCCCGGTTTCCTTGAACTTTTTAAGTCACTTTGGGATTGTTTTATCAGTTGGAAGTTCTCTACCATACACAGGCCGAAAGTTACGTTGAACAATGCCAGTTGACTTAAATTCAGATAACCACAACACGCATTGTTTTTTTCTTTTGTATGGTCGTCATGGCACTTATCGTCGCGTGTCAGAGTTCAGTGTGCGTGAGTCTTACTGTCGCGCATTCTCGTCGAGGTCATTAAAACATAAGGTGTTGTATTTTATTTTAAAACATACCATATTATTTTATCTCCTTTATACAACATGAAATATAACGTTAAAATCACGAAAAAAATTTGTGAATACCCTGTGCATTAAATATATATATATATATATATAACTACTGGGAAAGGTTATGCGAATTAACCTATATTCATTGGAAAGGAGAAGAGACACACCATTATTTACACTTGAAAGATAATGGAGAAACTAGTCCCAAATCTTACTCTGAACCCTATAACTCCCCAAACAACTGTGGGAGGTAGAAAAGGAAGACTGTGTCGTGTTCCCAAATTAAAGGCGAGACAGGGAACATCCTTAACCCTGAAGGAAAATAGTTTTGTTGTGAAAGGACCAAAACTGTTTAATCAGCTGCCCAAAGACCTAAGGAACACGAGTGCTGTTGCAGTGGACATCTTCAAAAGAAGATTAGACGCCTGGCTCAGAACAATCCCCGATGAGCCGGGCGTACCTGGCTATGTGAGATGGAGAGTACAAGAAACCAACTCACTACTTCACCAGGCCAACTCGAGAGGAGGGGCGACAAGCTTGACCTTCGTGAAATGAGGAATCATCGCACGAAACATTTGAAAGGTTGAAAGGTGTATATATATATATATAAATATATGGGATGAATTTCACAATTAAACACGTGAAATGAATGAATGCTGCAAACCTACAAGGAAAAAGAAAAACGATTTCAAGGCCTTTCATGTATTCAGAGCCACACCTCGTCAGGGAATGACGAGGTGTAGCTCTGAATACACGAAAGGCCTTGGAATCGTTTTTCTTTTTCCTTGTGGGTTTGCAGCATATACGTATATATATATGTATATGTATATACAGGCCCGGATTTAGCTATAGGCGAACTAGGCGATCGCCTAGGGCCTCGCGCCAAAGGGGGCTTCGCTCAAGCCGTTTTGCGCGTTCTGTTCAAGTGATATTAATGATTTAGAACTCTATGAAGAACTTAAAGTACTTTGCAGGTTTATACCTGAGAAAACAGATCTCGGAAATGCCCTTGTTTATATAGTGCAAAAACAACTAAGTGAGATTTATCCTAATGTTTATGTTGCACTTCGAATAGTATTAACCATCCCAGTTACTGTTGCTTCGGCTGAAAGAAGTTTCTCGCGTCTCAAACTTATTAAAACATATTTGCGTTCCACCATGTCTCAAGCGAGATTGCAATCATTAGCTATGTTATCAATAGAAAACGATATAACAAATTCGTTAGATTATTCTCAATTAATTGAAGAGTTTAGCTCGAAGAAAAGTGGAAAAGCATTGCTGTAATATTCAAGGAGCATCTGAACCAAATATTAAAGCATTAATATTTAGCCTGATAAGCCGATCGCTCACTATTATAAAAAATGAAATGTCAACATCTCTTATACATCACATATGAAAAACGTTTGTATACTATGGAAAGTCATTACCTATAATATTATATAAATCTTAGAAATCATTGTCTTATATTTTCGATACAAATCTTGATTCATATTATAAGTTAAATTTATTTGTATGGTTTATTTATATTTCTTATACAATTTCCATGCGTGATTATTTTGGTTTGGTTTAATTTTTAAGTGCTGGCATAGTTCTGTCTATGCGGGATTCTAATATTGCTGGTACAGTACCGATAATTAAGTCCATATTTTCATATATATAGGTCTAGAGCCTCGCAATTTCTAGATCTGCCTAGGGCCTCGCAACTTCTAGATCCGGCCCTGTGTATATATATATATATATATATATATATATATATATATATATATATATTATATATATGTTAACCCCTCCGTCTATGGCCTTGGGCAGTTCGAAGTTGACGGGGATTCTGGTTAGGTGGCAGCAACGGATTTGCTACTCTGGAGTAGATGGGACCGTATAGGGAATCGCAGTAGTTTCTCTTATATTACTCTCCGATTCCTTCTTGTAGTGGATCGGAGGATTTTATGGAGCTTACTAAATTCTCTGAAGGTTCCCCGATGCCTCTTGTAACTTATCGGGAAATTATTTTTCTCTATTTAAGACTAAGTTCTCTGAAGAAAGCAAGGCTCGAAAAAGAAGATGGAGATATTCTCTTACTGTAGTTTACTGTTAAAATGTTACAGGTATTGCTCAGCCTCTAAGTTAGATCAGACAATCAGAATGAAAATTTGAAAAATTGTTCGGCTTTATACACTGAATTTTTGCTGACATCATTATTATTTAATGTTGACTTATTTTGTTTTTTATTCTCAACAGCTGCATTGTTTTGCAAAATATTTGAAGATAAGGTAAATATTTTAGCTGTAGCAATGTCTAGACAGATAAGCAAGATATTTGAAGATGAAGCCATATTTTTATTTTAAACCGCATATTAACAGATCTGATGTTATCATGACCTGCCGAGTTAACTAAAAATGGAAATTGAAATATGCATTTTATTATGAATTACAATTAAACATGCATATGAGCAAAAATTAAATGCTTAAGATTTAAAATTAAACGTTAAGCAAGACATGACTTCATCTTTTACAACGACGAGAGAATATGTACAAAAAATGAACACTGCAGAATTTAACAAGATTACATTATCAAGCTAAATCTATAAAAATGATTAAGTAATTTAAAAAGAAATAATTCATCAATTATTTAGCAGAAATAAAATAGAAAGCGAATCAAAAATTTTATCCGACCTTCGTCAGCGATATGCGAATTTGGACTCTATATGGAAAAATGAATATGAGAATTAGATATATAAGAATATAAGGATTATATAAATACAAGGATTATATAAATATATGAATTATATAAATATACGAATTATACGAATGAATATAAGCATTATACGAATGAATATAAGAATTATATGAATGAATATAAGAATTATATGAATGAATGTAATAATTATATGAATGAATTTAAGAATATATGAATATAGGAATTATTCATTGTTCATTGTTCATTTGGTATGACAGTGTTTGTGTTAAGACTGTGTTCGCATGGTTTGTAAGCAGTTCTTATTTTATTTCTTTTCATCTTTCACCCCTTTCCTCTTCTTTTCGACTATTTTTCCGACTTGTCGGCAGTGGCCGGCGGATGATGATGGTGAGTCTTTCCTTCTCTTTTTCTAAATGAATGACCCACGAATGATTGGTTTTGTTACTTACTTAACCCCTTATTCTCTTCTTTTAACCCCCTACTCTCTCCTTTCTCTCGGGCTAACCTTAGGGTGGATCTTAGGGTCTTTGTTAGCCTTAGCTTCTGTTCTGTAGATTTTTACATATTCATATATATATATATATATATATATATATATATATATATATATATATATATATATATATATATATTATACATGCGTAGAGTGACATAACACAAAGAAAAAAAGACGTTATCGCATCATTAGCATAAATTATTTTCTTTTCAATCTGAACTCAACGACCGTTTAAATAACGTTTGAAATTACTTTGTACGGAAGCGATCACTAATAATAGATTTTTTTTGCACGAGTTTTTCATTTTCCACACAAATTACTTGGTCATTGTCACATATATATTTTTCTTACCTTTCTTACCAGGCGCCTGGTAGACATAAAGCGGTCTGTCAGTTGGGAGCCCTCGGACGAGACTCCTCCATGCCTCACGATCTCCACACATCAAGTTCGCCCGTTGGAGACTGATTCCACACTTCTCGACAGCACTCTTGATGTTATCCATCCACCGGATCTTGGGTCTTCCAACTGGTCTTCTGTTTTGAGGGGCCCATTCCAGCATTCTTCTTGCTGTCCTTTCCATCGGCATTCGTTGGACATGCCCGTACCATCTCAGTTGGTTCCTCTCAATATTCTCATTAACCGAGGTTACACCCAATCGCCTTCTTATTTCAGTGTTCCTTATTTTATCCAATCTACTTACTCCTTCTATCAATCTCAGGACCCTCATTTCAGCTGCTTGCAGTTTTCCCCTCGTCCTTGTGGTTAGGGCCCAAGTCTCGCTGCCGTATAGTAAGATTGGTTTCAATATTGTTGAGTAGATATGCGTCTTTACCTTTTTAGGGATGTTTTGATCTTTCAATATTATATATATATAATATTTATTTATTTTGTTCCTTATATGGACATTATATCGTTGCAAATGCATGATATTATAAACTAAATACTTTATTGTACATATGTCGAGCGCAGAGATTCTTGTCGGTTGTTTTCGATCTCCAAATAACAACAAATACAGAAATTGAACGATAAAATACGTTAACGAATAAAGGGAACACTTATTTAAAGACAAAACGATTTCAAAGATTTAACCATTTAGGTCGGAACAGTGACTCGAAGAATAAATATACAATAAGTTAATGGCTTTATTAGAAACTCACGTTTTCGATCTGTTCTATAAGGTCTTCATCAAGTTCGATGAAGACCTTAGAACTGCTCGAAAACTTTTTGTGTCTAATAAATTCATTAAATTATTGTACCTTACAAACCGTATTCAATTTCTCGTGGTTGAGAATATTCACATAACAGTACAGGCATTACTATACAGAGTTAGCAAAATCTGTATGGACTACTTTATACGTATGATTTTTCTGTATAAACAGAGAATCCATTCAAACTTCTGTAATTTCACACTTATTTCTAATTATTTGTATCGTTCTTGTTCAGCGCTTTCTCTCCAACACTTTCAGTCCACAATTGCACTTAATAAGTGTCTGTAATCCTTCTCTAAGTAATGGATAAAATTGTGTATATATATATATATATATATATATATATATATATATATATATATATATATATATTGGTTCACTTTGTGTACAGCAACCCTGAGGTGTAACTGTGTTTGTGATTGGAATGGGTGCATTCATGTTCTCTTGAAATGAAAACACAAACTTGTGGTGCATCTTCCTCGTCCTGATGAATCATGCACCTGGATCTATATAACTGGGAGTGTCTGCAGTGCGCAAGCATGGAAATTATTATGACTTTCATCGTTCATTGCATTATGATAAATCACAGCAGTGTGAATGGTGATGAACCACGTATTGAAGCCTCGGTAGTACCTTAACTTTCTATGTACTTGACACTGGTGCCGTGAGCTACGCGTACACTGAATGGGCGTATGGGCAGAGCAGGCGTTGCGTAAGCTGGTGAAACCTTTCCTCAAACTAGAATTCAATTTGTTGAAACATAATGACATGTTTATTTTATATATATATATACACTGTGTATATACACACACCTTTGGTTTACTTCGTCCCGAATTGTTCATTCTGACAAAGGTCAAGCTTTTCACTCCACCTTAGACCTACAGTTTTACGTGGAATCCGAACCACGCCCCACCAGCAGCCCAGTCTTAACCACTAGGCTACCGAGAGTACCGAGTTATCTCCCAACCAATTTCTTTATTGTGTGGAAGGATCAGCAGCTGGGTTTTGCTGCGCGCCGCCTGCAGTCACCGGGTCTGGATCCCGGAGCCGATGGATTCGTAGTCAGCGACGCTAACCACTACACCACCGAGGCGCATATATATAATATATATATATATATATATATATATATATATATATATATATATATATACACACACACACAATGCGTTCGAAAAGTCTCTCCGCAGTCAACGTGCTACGGCCAGTATATGCGCGCTAAGCTGGTTTGACAAGTGTAGACGAGTTGCTCTGTGCCTGCAAAATGGTGGAAAACATTTTCAACACATGCTGTAAAATCAAAAGGTTATGTAATAAAATCACTAAATCATGGTTGAATGAAAGGCATAATAAAAATAACAAAATACCTGCATAGGCATGGGTATGACAAATGCCGCTGCTTTAATTGTATGGGTATACAAAAATCAATTTCACGATAGAAATTAAATTTCTTGATCTCATCTCCAAATCCAATTGCGGAGTCAAGAGGAAAATTAATATTAAAAAATTCCATAAACTTTTTATTCAATTTGAAACGTTTAAAAATCAGTTAAGTTTTTCCTCCCCGAAATTATTAATGTCATGAAACTATGTAAGAGATAGGAGAACGCTGATATATATATATATATATATATATATATATATATATATGCTATTTAAAAATTTTAGTTAAACAGTTAACTTCTAATTATTATATTAGATAAAAACCATTTAACTCTAATTATTCTGACAGAATTTTACGTCTAAATATTCCTTAACGATACGATAAGGGAATCGCCCATATATACAGTATAACGGGTGTGTCATGAAAAGAGGGTACATAGTTAAAAGGCTATAAAATCAACATTTGTCATTTAATTTTAATAAAACTTCTACACACTGAAACATATGTATTTATCTATATGCAAACAAGTTTTCAGACTAAAATATCAAATAATTCAAATTCTATCAACATTTAACGAAAGAGTATGATTTTTCTACTTAACATGCAAAAATTATTAAACCTTTTTAATATTTTTTGGCAAAAATAATTTGTAATGTAAAATTTACCTGAAATTATTAAAAAAATTGTTCGAAATGCTTTCCTTCCATTTCAGTAACTTTTTTTATTCTTGGCCGGAATATGGGAGAACTTAGAGCGAGTCTACAGGACAAGGATAAAAGATGTCGCTCATTTACGCGAGATCATTATTCAAAAATGGGAGAGCTTCCACAGGAACAAGTAAATCGAGCTATAGATGAATTCGGGCCAAGAATAAAAAAAGTTATTGAAATGGAAGGAAAGCATTTCAAACAATTTTTTTTAATAATTTCAGGTAAATTTTACGTTAAAAATTATTTTTATAAAAAATATTTAAAAAGTTTAATAATTTTTGCATGTTAAGTAGAAAAATCATACTCTTTCGTTAAATGTTGATAGAATTTGAATTATTTGATATTTTAGTCTGAAAAATTGTTTGCATATAGATAAATACATATGTTTTAGTGTGTAGAAGTTTTATTAAAATTAAATGACAAATGTTGATTTTATAGCCTTTTTAAAATGTACCCTTTTTTCATGGCACACCCGTTATATATATATATATATATATACAGGGTGTCCCATAAGTCCGGCATCATAGGAAAAATAATAAAAAAAGGGAAAACAAAAGCTTTTATTTACAGAACCTGCTCAATATGTCCACCATTGTTTTCAATACACAAATTCAGACGTGATACCCAGTCAGCAAGCACACGGTGAATGATGTCAGGAGTAATGGTGTTACATGCCCCAATAATGCGCTGCCGCAAATGTTCAACACTCCTAATTTTCTCTGCGTATACCAGTGCTTTCAAGTGGCCCCAGAGATAAAAATCTAGTGGCGTGAGATCCGGGCTTCTAGCTGGCCATTCCACAGGCCCTCGACGTCCTATCCAATGACCAGGGAATTGTTGGTACAGGTATTCCCTTACTTGGGTGCTGTAATATGCAGGAGCGCCGTCTTGCTGGAACCATGTTGGGAAATTTCCTTCTTCGTTCAAGACACTGGGAAATGCTTCTTCCTTGAGCATACGTAGGTAGGTGCCTCCAGTGACATGTTCATCGAAAAAGAGGGGGCCTATGATGCGATCCTTCCAAATGCCACACCATACCATCACCCGAGATGCACCTTGTTCCTTTGAAGAGGTATACCAGTGAGGGTTGTTTTGAGACCAGTAGCGGGTGTTCTGTCGATTTACCTCACCATTTCCATAAAAAACAGCCTCGTCACTGAAGAGAATGGTAGACGGGAAATTGGCATCCCGAGCATATTGTTCCGTAGCCCATTCACAAAATTCCATCCGCCGGTCGGAATCATCTTCGCTTAATTTCTGTAGGATCTGAAGTTTATATGGATGCCATTTGTGAGCCTGAAGAATGCGATGGATGCTACTTTTCGACACTCCTGTCTCGGCGGACAATCGCCGAAGAGACTTATTGGGACTTCTGTTAAAATGAGCCAGGATAGCAGTCGCTGTATCATCGTCAGTGGACCTCCTTGAAGGTCCACTGCGTGGTTTATCTTCTATGGATCCTGTTTCCTTAAACTTTGCAACAAGTCTGCTAACACAACTCTGTGTTATTGGCTCGCGGTCTGGATGCAGTCTGTTAAATTCAGCATTGGCCTCTCTTTGACTCCGATTTCCTATGAGTAGAATTATCTGGATTCGTTCTTCCTTGCTCACAGACATTTTGGCCTTAAAAAGAGAAAAATATGAATTATGGTTTGTAGAAATAGAAAAATATGAATTTCTCCTATGATGCCGGACTTATGGGACACCTTGTGTATATTATATATATATATAGTATATATATATATATTATATATATATATATATATATATATATATTGTAAAACTTCAAAATTTTAGAGAGATAAATATTGAAATAGATAAAACTTTTCGACTTCCAACAGACACGTCAATTTCAGGGATTGATAAATGTTGTTCTTAATCATTGCTGTCAATCTGACGGTGCAAAATCTCAAATTTTGTCGAATGGAAGCTGAAGTCGTCCTTCAGTTCGATCGGAATCGCTTCTTGTATTCGTTTTTTGACTGCAGACGCAGACCAGTTCAGACAATTCATTCATCGATTTATTGTGGCTTTTTAACCTCCTTCGCAAAATTTAAGGTTATTTGACGAAGGGAACCTATGGCTTTACATGGGATTTGAACCATTATCCCACCAAGGAAGATTCAAAGAAGCCCCTTAACTGCCGAAATCCAGGTCCGAGACGAGACGAGACGCGAGACCTTCCGATTAAGAGTCAAGCGCTCTACCACTATGCTACCTTGGGGGTCCAGAACAGGCAACACATTAAAGCGGGAGGGAACGCTTTTGGTACACTGTATGTTAGGTTTGGTTTATTCAAATTTTATGCATGGCTTTAATCTGGAGCAATCTCCATCTATTAATTCGGTATTATTGGACGTTCCTTATCATATTCGATTAGAGCATTATGTTACCCTACGTGTCACATTGCATTGTAATTATATGATGTCTATCTTCAATTAATAAATAATAATATATATATATATATATATATATATATATATATATATATATATATTATGGCGGTTCAAATAAATGAAAATTAAAAATTCAAGCAAGCATGTGCTTTTTTTTATTAGACTTAACAACATAAAACTCTGAGATGAATTTGAGTGGAATCCGAGAGTATTTACTCGGTGCTCAAGGATTAGAATATGTACAGTGGGTGAATTGGATAAATAGCATTTAGATAACCAATGAATTCGCACAATATAACGTTCAGTGATGGCACAAATGCATTGATATCACCTTAATATCATACATGAAATCTAGTCGCCTGAACATTTACCGGTGGCCAATGTCGACTTATTCTGGTCAGGAAATTAGTGCCGGTGCATTTCCAATACGTGTAAGAGGAACTGCTTTTGAGTCTCGGCTTTGGTAATGGTTGCATTGAAATTCTTTATCATGGACACGCCTCTTTCAGCACTGTCGTTGATAACATTGAATCTTTACATGGATAGGAGGGATCGTCTATCGTCTTGGTGATTTTTCCACTCATCAGGAGATGTCCTAAGAACCCTCGGCTGATCTTGAAAGTATCAAATAACTTGAATGACGCTGAATCGTCAAAGTCTGAGAGATCCATCCGCTCAACTGAAACGTTTCCTTTGTATTTTCTCCGATCTTTATTTAGTGTTCCTCTCTGTAATAAATTTGCTGCCTCAACCATTTTCATCTTTGTTTTCCGACAAGGTTTCAAACGAAACAAAGCCAAACCAGGAGGAGATTGTAGACACCAATCGACCAGGGAAGTGCATGACCGTAAATTTCCCTCAATCGGCGGGCTCGGAAAATTTAAATACCAGAAGCCCCAGAGGACAAATCAGCAATCTAGGAGTAATCGAACATGAGCTTGAGCACCCACTGAAAGTTTTGCTACCAAGTAGAAATTTGCCATGAAGATTTTTGTAAACGAGTAGAATTAAAAAATCCACAT
Organism: Bathynomus jamesi; assembly: GCA_023014485.1. Classification (NCBI taxonomy): domain Eukaryota; kingdom Metazoa; phylum Arthropoda; class Malacostraca; order Isopoda; family Cirolanidae; genus Bathynomus; species Bathynomus jamesi. The sequence goes on from JAJOZX010003823.1 coordinate 152,103, forward strand.
GCTCAGTGACTTGCCTACAACAAAATTTTTCACCCCTATTACATGAACCGCCCTAGTATATATATATATATATATATATATATATATATATATATATATATATATATATATATTCCGGTATTTAAATTTTCCGACCCCGCCGATTGAGGGAAATTTACGGTCATGCACTTCCCTGGTCGATTGGTGTCTACAATCTCCTCCTGGTTTGGCTTTGTTTCGTTTGAAACCTTATCGGAAAACAAAGATGAAAATGCTAACTGACATAGATGAGGACGTTACCAGAGACAGCACAGTAACATCCTTTGCGGATGACACAAAGATCAGTAGAAAAATAAGAAACCCAGAAGACACAGGATCTCTACAAACCGACATAAACAAAATCTACAAGTGGACGGAAGACAACAATATGAAGTTTAACACCGAGAAATTTCAGCTATTACGGTACGGAAAAAGAGAAGACCGAAAGTCCATGGAATATTATACCCCAAATGGACAGGAAATTCAGAGAAATTCCAGAGCAAAAGATTTAGGGGTTGTAATGACAGGTGATGCTAAATTTGAAACACAAAATAAGATAGCAGTAAACAGAGCAAAGAGAATAACGGGTCAGATATTGAGAACCTTTAAACGAAGGGATAGGAATGTAATGATTCCTCTACTGAAAACCCTGATAATACCCAAATTGGAATACTGCTCGGTCCTAACATCCCCATATAAAAAAGAAGACATTAGACAGCTGGAGGGGATCCAAAGAAGCTTCACAGCCAAGATCAATGGGTGCAAAGAACTAAATTACTGGGAAAGGTTACGAGAACTAGACCTATATTCACTGGAAAGGAGAAGAGAGAGATACACCATTATTTACACTTGGAAAATAATGGAGAAACTAGTCCCTAATCTTACTCTGAATCCCATAACTCCCCAAACAACGGTGGAAAGTAGAAGCGGTAGACTGTGTCGTATTCCCAAATTGAAGGCGAGACAGGGAACATCCTTAACCCTGAAAGAAAATAGTTTTGTAGTGAGAGGACCAAAACTGTTTAATCAGTTGCCCAAAGACCTAAGAAACACGAAGGGAGTTGCTGTGGAAATCTTCAAAAGAAGACTAGACGCCTGGCTCAGAACAATCCCCGATGAGCAAGGCGTACCTGGCTATGTGAGGTGGAGAGCGCAAGAATCGAACTCACTACTTCACCAGGCCAACTCGAGAGGAGGAGCGACAAGCTTGACCTTCGCGAAGTGAGAAATCATCGATCGGAACTTTTGTAAGGTTGTAAGGTAAGGTAAGGTGTGTGTATATATATATATATATATATATTATATATATATATATATATATAGTATATAGAACAAATGTTTCTTTCCCACTTTAACAAATAACATTTCATATCTAGAAAATAATATATTGAAATTCGACAGATGACCTCTCTGTATGTGTCCAATATCATTCATTTAAAATACTTTAAAGACATTCTTTTTTCTCTCCAACTGAGAATCATCCAATATATAGCTGATATGGGCATGAAAATGGCCTTATTAGCGTCATGAATACCACAATATTGGGCAGGAGCATTTCATATAAGGACAAAGATGAATTCTTTTGCTATTATATATATATATATATATATATATATATATATATATATATATATATATATATATATATATATATATATATATATATATATATATACATTATAGATTTAATTCTGAAAGTTTTTGTAAAACTCATTGTAAATCAGTGTTTATATACGATTGTGTGTTGTCAAATGGGTTTGGGTATAATACCCCGAATGCTTTGTGCTGTCAAAAGGATAGTCCCGGATGCTTCTCCTGTTGCGCAAAACACTGTTATATTTACACATTTTTACTTTAACCCTTTAGTGCCCGGATTTCTTTTCCGAGACTGAATAAAATTGTCTGGCGTTAACCAGAACAAAATCAGTAAAGTGACAATGGGCGGGAAAGGGTTAAATATACAGAATAAATATTGTAAAGAAAACCCTCAAATTTTATATTATTATTTTAAATTATATCGTGAATTTTATATTCATTAGAAAACATCTTATACCTTAGTTAAGGCATAACAAGATAGATTTGCCACGAATTAATTTGACTCCGCTTCTTTTATGCTTTATCTTATGGAATTAAGGGGTCGCAAAATTACCCTGATGATTATGACATATTTTCCTTGGCTGAAAGAGGGTGATAAAGGAACCCTAAAATCAAGTCGTAGTAATAATCATAATTTGTTTTACGTTTTTCCTACGCCTTAACTAAGGCATAAGAAGATTTGGATTGTCTGAAGCGTGCGCGGACAGGATGCCGAATGCACTTATGCCGAAGGACAAGAAGCCGAAGCCAAGATGCCGAAAATCCGTGATGCCGAACGGACACGAAGCCGAAAATCCGTGACGCCGAACGGACACAAATCCGAAAATCTGTGATGCCGAACGGACACGAAGCCGAAATTCTATGACGCCCAACAGACATGAAGCCGAAATTCAGAAAGCCGAATAGACACTAAACCGAACTGTAAAATGAGATGCAAAATAATTCAAAAACTTTATTTACAACTTACAACTTACTTTATTACAACTTTATTTACAATTTATCATAAAATAAGGGAAAATCATTAAAAATGTAATTAAAAATTGTAAGCTAACGCACGTAGGAAACCCAGACCGTCTTCTTTATTGTACGAAGTGAAAATAGACTTTATCCTTTCGTTGATGGCATCATATTTTTTGTTCGGTCTTGAAATATTGATTCCCATAGAAGCCTGTTCGATTAAAACTTCATTTGTTGCTTGCTCACTTCTGATCATTCTAAGAAGCTTGGGTAATGTGGGATGAGTTACATTAAGCCTTTTTTTGAAGGCCTGATGCCAACCTTCCAGAGAATTGTTCGTTCTCGGCAGATTTTCCTTAACGCGAGAGTAAACTGACCATAATTCTACATCGAAGATCGGCTTCCTTCTCCTCCCCCGTTGTACTACTCCTAACCATTAGGGCGGAGTGAAAAACTCATTTTTCGAATTTTCAAATTGGCTAGTATGGAACATGTGTGGAGTAGTGAGGAAATAAGCTGGTATAAATTTAAAATCATAACATTAATATCTTCAGGTGCCACAATGACCTTCAATATTGAAAAAAATTGAAAAAAGCCGATTTTAACCAATAATTACAGAAGAGTCCACGATGCACAATAGACAAGAATTTATTCACACTTGTATAAAAATAGCTCAGTCAACCTTTAAAAAAAGTTTCTTTTCTCTAAAAACAGTTTTCTATAGTCAGCTCACTCAGCTGTCACGTGAGTACCTCGGTTCAGTGTAGCTGTCGCTCTCGTAGCAGGTGGGTGTTCTGTTGTTGGCGTTACTCAGATAGTCTAAACTATATTTCTTATATATTTTGCATTTCTGTATTGTGTTGCCCTAAGTTTGCCATGTACTATTAACTGAAATTAACGTATAATTGATATTAACTCTTTCTTTTTCAGATTTGTATACTTTCAAAATGTCTCGAGTTTGTGCAAAATCAACCAGGGCCTCAACTGAGTACCCCATGTTTGGTATGGGGGAAGATTTGTGGCACAGGAATCTTCCTACATACGAAGGAGTTTTTAAATATTACTTGTTTGTAAGAAACGATTTGAAACAGAATACTAATAAAGATCCTTCAATATCTCAAATATTAGAACAAGTTGTTGATAAATTGAAAACAATTTGGGAAAGTGCTTCCGTCCCAATTCTGTCAGACAGGCGAACTGAAATACCACGAAAAGTATCGTGTCATTATGAAGCCATACCAAAGCAGAAAAAATTCTGAAGCTTACAAAGCAAAGATTGATATGTTCAAAAAAGAAGCACACACGAAACTTTTTGACATTGCAGCGTGCAAGTGCAAAGTACTAACACAATGTTCTTGTCCCAAAGAAAAAACGGTTCCAAAGGAAGAAGTGACGTTCCTCTTAGATCAAAGGAGTGAAAGAAAACTGTTTATTGATAGAGTAGATATTACACTCTCAAAGAAAAAAGCATCTACGTTGCTAAGAAAGCAAAAAGAAGCTGTGAGGCTCACCAAAGAATCTTCACAGGAGAAATTGCAGGATACAAATGTTGAATTATCATCATCGACATCAAATAGTGAAAGTGAATCTGGCGAAATATCAGGCGATACATTTCCAGAGCCAGTTAGCTCGAAGAGAAAGCTCGAGCAACCTGAAGAACAATTATTCAAGAAAAGGAAAACTACAAATCTACCTTCAGTGGCTACTGCTTGTGACAGGACTGCAGTTTCAGATCGAGCTGCAGCATTCATTGTTAGTGCAGTATTGCAAGATATTGAAGTTTCTATTGACAATACATCTGAAGTAGTGGATAGGAGTAAAATCAGAAGAGAAAGACAAAAGAAGAGATCAGAAATTATGAAAGATCAAAATCAGGTCCCAATCAGAGGAATCTATTTTGATGGTCGAAAAGATTCTACACTCTTCCAAGAAAAAAAAGAGTCCAAAGTATATCAGAAGAAGGTAACAGAAGAACATATCACTTTAGTGAGAGAACCTGGTTCAGATTATTTGGGCCATTATTCTGTGAATTCTGGATCAGCTGAAGAAATATGTAAAGGAATGTTTGAGTATATTGGAAATAATGACATGAACCTGGAAAAACTTGTTGCCATTGGATGCGATGGTGCAGCAGTCAACACTGGAGAAAAGGGAGGCGCTATAAGGCTTATAGAATTGAAGCTGAAGAAGCCAGTTCAACATTTAGTGTGCCAGCTCCATGCCAATGAATTGCCATTACGCCATTTAGTTGCAAAGCTGGATGGAAAAACATCTGGCCCCCGCGGATTCACCGGTCCTATTGGCAGGGAATTAGAGAACTGTGAGAGTCTTCCTATTGTCGAGTTTGAAAGGATTGATGCTGAGGAACCAACTGTAGACTGTGAAGATCTTAGCACCGACCAAAAATATCTAATTGATATTCATCAGGCCATAACAAAGGGATATTTCTCTCCAGATCTTGCTCATCGTAGTCCAGGCAAAATGGCACATTCACGATGGCTGACTACAGCAAATCGTTTGCTTCGTCTATACGTTTCAACTGTAAGTCCATCTGAGAACCTCATGAACATTGCTTCTTTTATAATGAAGGTCTACATCCCAATGTGGTTTTCTATTAAGCAAAGTACGTCTTTTGTCAATGGCTCAAAACATGTTTTCAAAACTATTGAACTAACAAGAACACTGAATGACGAAGTAAAGGATATTGTAAACCCTGTCATACAAAGAAATGCATTTTTTGCAAATCCAGAAAATATTCTAGCATCAATGATTCATGATGACCGCAGCGCCATAAGAGAATTAGCGTGGAGGCGAATAAAGAAAGCAAGGCAAAAAAACAAGGAAAAAGTTGTGAGGCGTTTCACAGTACCTGTTATTCAATTTGAAGCTACTGATTATACTGATTTAATTAATTGGCAAAAATGCATTGTCACTGAACCACCTGTGACAAGACACCTGACAGAAAATGAGATTGAAGAATTCATAGAAAACAAGAGTACCCCTCCATTCGAGAAATTCCCTTGTCATACACAAGTAGTAGAAAGAATGGTAAAATTAGTGACTGAAGCATCATCAAAAGTATTTGGATTGAACGCGCGAGATGGCTTCATAAGATCAACACTTCAGTCACGTAAAAAAATGCCATCATTCGAAAGTAAAGCTGAATATAAAGTTTAAATAAAACGTTAATAGAAAAAAACATGCGCAAGGATGGGTGGTTGGGAGGGCATGGGTGGAGCTCGACACGCAGCCACCTCCTCGTGGTGAGTTCTGGATTATTTAGATCATTAATCAAAAGAACATTGATCTAAATAAACTAAGAGCTGCGTAATTCAGTAACTATTTTGGTAATTGGAACACTTAATATATAATAATAACTAGTAAGTTTCAGTTATTGTACTAATGCAGAATATAAGAAAATCATTATATTTCACTTTTTTCGACGGCTTTGTGGCACCTGAAGATATAATTTCGCAGGACTAATATTTATGCACAGTCATTATCTATAGCACCCACATATTTTCCGCACTAGCCATATTTGAATTTCGAAAACAAGTTTAAAAACCTCATTTTCGATCCGCCCTACTAACCATGTGCTCTCGAAGTAAACTAAAAAGTCGCTTAACATTTCATCTATTGTGGGATTTAAGGAAGTGAGAAATTCTTCAAATAATTCTTGAACGTCTGCTGGTGGGGCAAAAGCAAGAGCATGTAATTGCTTAATGAGGTGTGCATTGTCAGGTTCGGCATACCAGTTTTGCAGGCCACGAGCTTGAATGTTACGCCATAGGCATTGGCCAAAATGAAAAAAGCAGCCTGAAATTGATGTGTTTGGGAATTTTTTTTTGATACTATTAATTGCTGCTCTTTCGAAGTCTACTGTCATCGAAGTTGGATCCTTAACTCCTTTATTTTTCAAGAAATTAAAAATTTCGTCATACGTTTGCTCATGCTTGTTACTTGCAATACAATACACTAATGGCAACGTTTTGCTTTCCGAAATAAGCGCATGTATAGTATAGAGTTGTTTTCCTAGTGGGGCAGAGTCAAATGTGCCATCTCCAAACCACGTTTGCTTTTTGGATAGGAGCTCCAGATTTTTTCCAGTAGATAAGATAACAACAGCATCACTTTCATACAGCCGAAAGTTATCTCCTCGTGTCGTTGCGTTCAAATCTTCAACCATGTCTACCTTTCTTGCTCTTCTTATTATTCTTCCAAGTGTTTCTCTCTTAGGTAGGGCTCCAGCTACACTAAGTGGCAATTCTTCGGTTGCATTGCTAATTATGCTGCTTGTAACTTCTTCCGAATGCTCAGCTTGAGTTTTCATACTGTCCAATACTTTCAAAACAGAATTACGAGCTCCATCAGGGGGGTGAGAATGATCAGAAGCATTACTATGCACACTATCATTAATAGTTTTAATTCTAGCACCACACTCTTTACGTTTCTCACACCTCCAGTATGTGGTTTCGTTAACTTTTTTGTCCACAATGTATGTATACCCACTAAAAAGGAGCTTTCTTCCACCGCGTGCTGTTTTAACGAATTCCATGTTTAAACTAAAGGGTTTAGTAAAATACCCAAATAATTCGGTTACTATTTATCTGAGAAAGCTAAATAAATAGCAATTTTTTTTCATTTTTAATTAGTTAGTTGGTTTTGTTAGGTTGGTTGGTTAGTTAGTTAGTTAGATTAGTTATTGGTCCAAGCTAATTAGTTTTTGATTAGTTAGTTTTATTTTTTTTGAAGTTAGTTAACTAGTTTTTATAAGTTTTTCAATCCAAAAAATTCATGTCTTTTTTGAAAAATTTTCTTACCCCCCCGTTGCTTTATATTTACCAATATATTATATATATATATATATATATATATATATATCATAGTTGTTCGGCTCTCTCACTCTCTATTCGGCTTTCTGAATTTCGGCTTCATGTCTGTTCGGCGTCATAGAATTTCGGCTTCGTGTCCGTTCGGCATCACAGATTTTCGGCTTTGTGTCCGTTCGGCGTCACGGATTTTCGGCTTCGTGTCAGTTCGGCATCACGGATTTTCGGCATCTTGGCTTCGGCTTCTTGTCCTTCGGCATAAGTGCATTCGGCATCCTGTCCGTGTACCGTATGAAGAGATTAAATTTGCTCTACTGTCCAGAAAATAATATCAGGGATATGAGGAGCATAACCTTAAACCCCGATATAATTTTTTGAACACCCTGAATTAAGAATCGAAGCTGTGATTATTTCAATCTCTCATTTAAAAGAAAAAGAGATTAAAACCAACCATGAAAACCAACCATGAAATTTTAAAACTAACTACGAAATATTATACAAAACTAACCACAGACGTTGTGTTTATCTCTTTAAATTATTTTTTTGATTAATCATTAAAATAATATTAGAATATTATCGTAATATTCTATAAAAGAGGGAGAGGTATTGTTTACAAAAAAGATTTCTTAAGAAACAAAATTTTTCACAGCATAAAAAATTAATAATTGCTAAATATCCTCTTTTTCTTTTTTTCTTTCGATATATATATATATATATATATATATATATATATATATATATATATATATCAACGTAAAGAACGACGCTTGTATAGGAGAATATTCCGCGCAAGATGAGGAGAGAGAACGAAACAAATGAAAAAATGAGGTAACCACCCGGGAATCGAACCCGGGATCTTCCGATTGCCGGTCAGATATGATAACCATTACACCACGACCCTCACTCGAACAAATGCCGTAATTCTTCTACATACGCGCAGAAACCAATGCCCCAAGGGGGCACCTCCCGCATGCCGTAACATTATATACATTTTAACTGCAAACACGCAGTATAATTAACGCAAAAAACGACGCTTGTAAGGAGAATATTCCGCGCACGATGAGGAGAGAGAACGAAACAAATGAAAAAATGAGGTAACCACCCGGGAATCGAACTGAATCGAGTGAGGCCGTGGTGTAATGGTTATCATATCTGACCGGCAATCGGAAGATCCCGGGTTCGATTCCAGGGTGGTTACCTCATTTTTTCATTTGTTTCGTTCTCTCTCCTCATCTTGCGCGGAATATTCTCCTATATAAGCGTCGTTCTTTACGTTAATTATACATCGTGTTTGCAGTTAAAATGTATATAATGTTACGGCATGCGGGAGGTGCCCCCTTGGGGCATTGGTTTCTGCGCGTATGTAGAAGAATTACGGCATTTGTTCGAGTGAGGCCCGTGGTGTTATGGTTATCATATCTGACCGGCAATCGGAAGATCCCGGGTTCGATTCCCGGGTGGTTACCTCATTTTTTCATTTGTTTCGTTCTCTCTCCTCATCTTGCGCGGAATATTCTCCTTACAAGCGTCGTTCTTTACGTTAATTATACTGCGTGTTTGCAGTTAAAATGTATATATATATATATACATATATATATATACCTTACCTTACCTTACAACCTTACAAAGGTTCCGCGAGATGACTTCTCATTTCGCGAAGGTCAAGCTTGACGCCCCTCCTCTCGAGTTGGCCTGGTGAAGTAGTGAGTTCGATTCTTGCGCTCTCCACCTCACATAGCCAGGTACGCCCTGCTCATCGGGGATTGTTCTGAGCCAGGCGTCTAGTCTTCTTTTGAAGATTTCCACAGCAACTCCCTTCGTGTTTTTTAGGTCTTTGGGCAACTGATTAAACAGTTTTGGTCCTCTCACTACAAAACTATTTTCTTTCAGGGTGAAGGATGTTCCCTGTCTCGCCTTCAATTTGGAAATACGACACACGTAGGGTGTGTCGAATTTTTCAACTTTCAAATTCCAAATATGAGGGGTGCTAAAAAGTTGCAGCATGACTTAGGAATTCTAAAGATATTTTTGTTAATTTAATATAATTTAGTTTTGCTTGGTAAGAAGCTACTTAAAAATAGTGACTTTTTTTACTTTTTTGTGGAATTATACAATAATTATTATATTAATAATTATATATGCTGTATATATAATGCACTGCTGTTTTTGCTTATTTCACAGGTTGAAACATATTCATCAGTGTACTAAAGATTACTTGTCCGTCAGTGCTACCATCCTAACCAGTGGGAATTGACCTACAATGGCTTCTAAAAGGAGGACAAGACTGGGGACATTCACACATATGAGCAACCTAATTGGAACTGGTAGAGAGTTGTTGCCCTCTGAACTCCCAACTCTGCGAGACGTTCTGAAATATGGGCTACTGCTAAGAGAACAAAGTGGTGAGGATGTGAGAAACTACCCAGCAGCCAGTCTTGCAAAGGACATTTACCCTAAAGTGCTTGAAAAGTGGGAACGAGCAAACAGTTCTTTTGTAGCCCCCGTTGTAAATTCACGAGTCACAATCTTAAACAAGATCCAAGAGAGCTGGGAGCAGGCCAAAAACATATCTCTTGGGAGAGGAAAGCTACATGTCAAAGAGGCTTTCATTGCAAAACTTGACAAGCTTTTTGACATCCTCAGTTGCAAGTGTAAAATTGTTCTCTGCTCTGAATTTGGCTGCCTTGCAGATGCTGGTTGCAAAAACGAAACTCACATTAACTGTACATGCCCTAGGGAGATGAAGATCCCTGTGAAGGAACTTGCTTTCATTAAAGGTCAGAGAGACAAGTCTGGTTCTATTGGACCACATCAGATTGGCTTGCCAGATCAACCTGAGCACAACAGACAAGTCAAAAAGCAGAAGCGGCAAGAAGACGAAGGAAGAAGGCCTGCTGAATATAAGTAGACAAGTAAGCAGGATGTTTCAATGCCATCAAATGAAATAATTTTCGCTGATGATGAAAATGAAGAACAAATAGCTGATGCTCAAGATGGAAAGGATGGAAGTTATGAAGTGACATTAGAAATACCAAGCACGTCTTCAACTTCCAATAAAAAGCCAGAGTACAACACATTAGAAATACCTAATGTTACTATGCATAGCATCAGATATGGTGTTGGCCTGCGTGCCACAGCTGCCATCACCACTGCTGCCTTTATGGATGCTGGCTTGATCACTGAAGAAGACAAGAGACTTGTAGTTGATCACAATAAAGTCAAGAGGGCCCAAGAAAAAGTTATGAGATCCCTGGATCAGGAATTTGATGATCTTTGTAAGAAGGGTGAAATTGACTGCATCTTCTTTGACGGCCGTCAAGATACAACTAAAGTTATGCTGAAAGCAGACAATTCAGATCGTCAGTTCCCAGCATCATCAAAGAAGAGCATTATTCTGTGTGCAGTGAGCCAGGTGGAAGATATCTCTACCACTCTCCTGAGAAAGGCTCAACGAGAAAAAACCTGCTGAAGTTATTGCTGATAATCTTGTAGATTTCATGAAGAAGAAGGGCATTGATAAAAGCCTGCAGGCCATTGGAGGTGATTCTACAAATGTTAACACTGGCTGGGAGGGTGGTTCCATGCATTGGGTAGAGGTCAAGCTTTGCCGTAAGCTGATCTGGTTGGTTTGTGCCCTCCACACTAACGAGTTACCCCTGCGACACTTGATCACAGCACTGGATGGGAAGACCTTGTCTAACAACAAGTGGACAGGTAACATTGGCAAGATGCTAGACACTGCAACCGAACTTGAAATTGATCCTTCATTCACCAAACTCTCAATTGGAGAGCCTCTTACTTCACTGAGTGACAATGTCGTAAAGGATCTCTCTACTGATCAAGCGTACGGGTATAGGATCACACAGGCCATAAGGACAGGAGAACTTCCCACAGATCTGGCCCTTCTTGAAATTGGTCCAGTGAGCCATTCAAGGTGGTTGACAACAGCAAACAGGCTTTGTCGCATATGGGTTTCAAAACGGCCTTAAAGGCAAAACCCTCAACAACTTAAGACTGATAGTGGAATACATTGTTGGTGTGTACTCCCCTGTTGGTTCAACATCAAAGTAAAACACTCTTGGGTGGAAGGCCCACGCCACATCTTGTTTCAGCTGCGGTTAGTTAGGCTGCAAAAGAAGGCTGTAGTGGATGCTGTTTTGCCAACCATCAAGCGCTCAGCATGGTATGCATTCAGCGAAATGATAATCCAGACACTCTTGTGCTCAGATGACAGTGAGGAGAGGAGAGCTGGTGTCTAAAAGATTGTTGACATGAGGGATGGAGATGATGACACATTTGGAGATCTTTCTGTACGTCCCAGGAAGACACCTTCAATCAACCCCAGTGCTTCTTCCGTGTTCGAGCTGACAGACTGGTCTGACGGGGTATTTGAACCTCCTTTGACATGTAAACTGACTACAGCGGAAGTAAAGAAGTTCTTTGACAAGCCTATGCAAGTTCCACAGTGGCCCTGTCATGCTCAGTCAATAGAGAGGTGTGTGAAACAAGTCACAGAGGCAGCAGGCAGGTGTATACCATGAGAAACGTGAGGGCTATATCAGAGGCCAAGAAGCAAGTCGGCGGCTGATGTCCAAGAACGAACCAAAGCAAGACTTGATGAAACTTGTTTGTTTAAATATTTTTTTTTACTGATGTCATTACTTTCTAATGTTGTTTTATGATTACAAGGATATGTGTTTTATGATTACTAGGATATGTTTTATGCAGAGAAACTAAAATTTTTATAGCATTACCTGACATTTTGAGAAGCTAAAATTAATAAATGTTGTTTTCCGAGAGCAATTTATGTGCTTTTTAATCAAACGTAGATTTACCAAGCTAAGTGTTGAGCAATCACAAAAATAATAGCAGATTTGAATTATTCACATCCAAAAACATATTTTTAAAACCCCTCAGTGAAGGAATTGGCAAAAATTAATTTTCACCTCCCAAATTGACACACCCTAACGACACAGTCTACAGCTTCTACTTTCCACCGTTGTTTGGGGAGTTATGGGATTCAGAGTAAGATTAGGGACTAGTTTCTCCATTATTTTCCAAGTGTAAATAATGGTGTATCTCTCTCTTCTCCTTTCCAGTGAATATAGGTCTAGTTCTCGTAACCTTTCCCAGTAATTTAGTTCGTTGAACCCATTGATCTTGGATGTGAAGCTTCTTTGGATCCTCTCCAGCTGTCTAATGTCTTCTTTTTTATATGGGGATGTTAGGACCGTGCAGTATTCCAATTTGGGTATTATCAGGGTTTTCAGTAGAGGAATCATTACATTCTTATCCCTTCGTTTAAAGGTTCTCAATATCTGACCCGTTATTCTCTTTGCTCTGTTTACTGCTATCTTATTTTGTGTTTCAAATTTCGCATCATCTGTCATTAGAACCCCTAAATCTTTTGCTCTGGAATTTCTCTGAATTTCCTGTCCATTTGGGGTATAATATTCCTTGGACTTTAGGTCTTCTCTTTTTCTGTACCGTAATAGCTGAAATTTCTCGGTGTTAAACTTCATATTGTTGTCTTCAGTCCACTTGTAGATTTTGTTTATGTCGGTTTGTAGAGATCCTATGTCTTCTGGGTTTCTTATTTTTCTACTGATCTTTGTGTCATCCGCAAAGGATGTTACTGTGCTGTCTCTGCTATATATATATATATATTTTTATTTATTTATTTATTTTTTTGCTCACAATGAAAAATTCTCCAAAGAAAATCGAAGTATTACCAATAAATAATTTTTTTATTGTTTTTATTGTTTTTAGAAATTTTATGCCTGTAGGCGAACATCTTTTCGAAGTTGTACATTGTATCATAGTACCATGGTATTATAAATTACCAATTACCAATTATGGTTGTAATTGGACAGAATTTTACCTTGCTGTCAAGTAAATAACCATGAATTCCAAATTAATTTAATTATTAATTAAAAATAATTAAAACAGTCAGTGAAAAATTCGTGGTTGTTTATAGGGTGATCCAGAGAAATGGGACCCAAAAGAAACCCCTGTAACTCTTAAAGTATAAGTCCTTTTATAAAATCATACGCATCATTCGAAAGAGGATAGTTACAAGTTTGTACAGGATTGTATAGGTTTTGACAATACAAGACAAGATAAGATACAAAACAAAATAAAAGCATGGCAGTTTTGCGTCAAACGTTTCCAGGCGAGTTAATCTCAAGATTTGGAGACGTTGAATGGCCCGCAAGGTCTCCGGATTTTTCTCCCTTAGATTATTATCTCTGGGGATATTTAAAGAGTAGGGTCTACAGAAATAACCCAACGACCTTGCAAGAATTGAAGGCCGCCATCACAAATGAGATACAGGCCATACCACCGCACACTCTTGCAAAAGTGATGCAGAACTTACAAGCGAGAACACTGGAATGCTTGGCAACTAATGGAGCACATTTGAAAGGAGTCATTTTTAGAAAATAAATATTTCATAATAAACTTGTAACTCTACTCTTTCGAATGATATATAGTTTTTATAAAAGGAATTAAATATTAAGAATATTTGGCTTTTTTTTATGGGTCCCATTTATCTGGATCACCCTTTTTATTATATATATATATATATTATATATATATATATATATATATATATATATATATATATATATATACACATAAACGTAAACGTGTAATAAAATCGGTAAATTATTTTCTTTAAGAAAAACTGTGCACTTTTCTTTCACAATTTAAGATATCATTTAAGTAAGAGTCAAAGATCAGATTTACGACAGTTTTAACTCAAATAAATGTTTAGGAAGAAATAAAGTCGCTAAAATATAACAGAAAGAGAGACAGACAATTATAGAGGTTGATAGACGAACATTTATTGTTTGAATTTCGAAGTCCAAAATGTGTGTGTGCATATAATATATATATATATACACACAATTGTAAACATAGGACATAATTAGAATCACACGTGTACGCACGAACATACATATACTGTAGTAAAGAATTCCACGATAATTCTAAACAAACGTCCCATATTGAGATTAAAGGGTTTTATTTGTAGAGGGGGGAGGACATACGCGCCAAACACGGGAACAAAAACATGTCAACAAAACGGACATGTTTTGGGATTTTCACGGAAATTTTGAGGAAATTTTTTTCTTTTAAGTGTTTAACTTTCAAAATCCTTTTTTTTTTATTCCTTTTTTCTGCTCCTCATTTCATTTTCAGTGGAATTCTTCCTTCATTTTTCCCATTTTTACTCTTATTTACTGCGCGTGAAAGATGATTTCTACTAAAGGACCAGTTACGATCTTAGTAATTATACAGTAATGTGACAGTTTATATATATATATATATATATATATAGATATATATATATAATCCTTATGTAAAACAGTCTTTGTAGCATTTTTTTATTTTCTGTGTTGCAATTACTAAATATTTAAATCTCTCTCTCTCTCTCTCTCTCTCTCTCTCTCTCTCTCTCTCTCCCAAATTAAAAACTTTGGTTTTGCTTACGCCCGAATTGTTCATTCTGACGAAGTTCAAACTTGTTGCTCCACCTTAGACCTACCGGTACAACTTAACGTTGAATACGACCCACGACCCACCACGAGTGGTCAAAAATTACAAAGTCATCGCCCGGAATCGATCTCCCGGATCACGACCTCCCAATCAGCAGACCATCGTCTTAAACACAAGGCTACCCAGGGTACCCACTTACCAATTTTTTGCTGCGCGCCGCCTGTCGTCACCGAGAATCGAACCCGGGCCGATGGATTTGTAGTCAGCGATGCTAACCACCACACCACCGAGGCTTATTTATTTATTTCAAAGTTTATTTTTCCGTTGCAATTCAAACATTTTGAAAATTTGGAAATGAAAATGAAATGAAATAAAAAATAAATCTAAAATCAAAAAAAGGATTTTAATATTTAGTTTTCCTTATTTTTATCAAAATAATTAAAGTATTTAACGAAATCTTTTTAATAGGTTTACAGATATATATATATATATATATATATA